>LR812538.1:14117163-14312163 GCA_903798195.1 Danio kyathit
GTCACCATTGAAGAGCTAGGATTAGATTTAAAACTACTCCGACTAGTGATCGTCTGACAAAATAAAGTCATTTACAAAGAGAACAGTTTTATGAAGAGTAAATTATGGGGTAATTTTGACATGCATTAACCCTCTCCTAGTGTATGGGTTAATTTTACGAGGGATTTATGCGATTTTGGAAGCTTCAAAATAAAAGTCACTATTCAACACCATTATACAGCATCAAAGAGCCAGGATTAGATTAAAACTACTCCGACTGTGATCGCCTGACAAAATAAAGCCATATTCAACTGGAATAGTTTTATGGAGAGTAAATTATGGGGTAAATTTGACATGCGTTAACCCTCTCCTAGTGTATGAGTTAATTTTACGCGGGATTTATGCACTTTTGGAAGCTTCAAAATAAAAGTCATTATTCATCACCATTATACAGCGTCGAAGAGCTAGGATTATTTATGAAACTACTCCGACTGTGTTCATCTGACTAAAGAAAGTCATATATAGAGAGAGAATAGTTTGACAGTTAGTAAATTATGGGGTAATTTTGACATGCGTTAACCCTCTCCTAGTGTATGGGTTAATTTTACGAGGGGATTTATGCACTTTTGGAAGCTCCAAAATAAAAGTCACTATCAACACCATTATACAGCATCAAAGAGCCAGGATTAGATTAAAACTACTCCGACTGTGATCGCCTGAAAAAAGAATGTCATATACACAGAGAATAGCTTGAGGGAGAATAAAGTATGGGGTAAATTTAACGTGTTAACCATTTTGTACTTTATGAATTATTTTTACGACAGATTTATGCACTTTTTGGAAGCTTCACAAAAAAAAAAAAGTGACTATCCAACACCCTTTTACAGTATTAAAGAGCCAGGATTATTTATGAAACTACCCCGACGTCTAACTAAAGAAAGTCATATATATATATATATATATATATATAGAAAATAGTTTGACGGTGAGTAAATTATGGGGTAATTTTGACACGTGTTAACCCTTTCATAGTGTATGGGTTATTTTTATGAAGGATTTATGCACTTTTGGAAACTTCAAAATAAAAGTCACCATCCAACACCATTATACAGCATTGAAGAGCTAGGATTATTTATAAAACTACCCCAACTGAGTCAAATACACACAGAATAGCTTTAGGGACCGTAAATTATGGGGTAATTTTGACATTCGTTAACCCTCTCCTGGAATATGGGTTTGTTTTATGACAGATTTATGCACTTTTGGAAGCTTCGAAATAAAAGTTACCATTCAACACCATTATACAGCATCAAAGAGCTACAGTAGGATTAGATTTAAAACGACTCCAACTGTGATCGTCTGACAAAATACAGTCATATACACAGAGATAAGTTTTAGGGTGAGTAAATTATAGGGAAATTTTTATTTTGGGGTGAACCATTCCATTAACTGGAACCATTCCTTTAAATCCATGGGGTGAACCATTCCTTTAAATCTCCTGGGGTGGTGTTGTAGAATATTGTGATGTTTTTATTCAGCCTCCATTTTCATGTCTGGGTGAACTATTTCTTTAACAACAACTTTCTTTACTTTCTTCTTTAGCACCGAGCACACTTTGGAGTGACCTATTTTTGTAACACTATCCCCAAAAAAACCTTGATCCGTAGCAAACGCAACTCGATCTCGCATATAAGAAAATATCAAATCTGTCACCGTGAAAAGATAACAGAGCCAAATCCAGTGAGAACAAACAGTAACAGTGTTTCCCATTAAAGCGAAAGCTCTTTAGTGCTGACACACATAAAACGCTCGTGGATGAATGTTCAAACACGGAAAAGAAAAAAAGCGTCGCTGTCTTCACATGTTTGGCGACATCAGAGCAGTTTAAAAGCTGTCTGATAAAGATCGAAGGCCGATCGCAGACGCACAAACCTCCTGTCAGGATTGTAGAAGGAGGATCAGAGATAAAAAAGAGAGCTTGTATAAGCGCAGCAGGGGCGTCCCAGATGGCAGACCCCGTGACGTCCCTTTAAAGCTCCATGACAGGTCACCTTTGTAGTCAGCGAAGCTGCTGCCACCTTGCAAAATTTGGCATTATGTTAATGAAGGCAGTCGAGTTTGGTTTGGGCCTCCAGAGACTCCACACGTGCTACAGCCGAGCAAGCATGGGCTTCTGGATAGGAATTTTACCTCCTGTGTGTCAGAGGAAAAGAAGAGTAAACAAGTTAAAAAAGAACAGAGACGCAGGAGGTCATGATGGTACGGCGCAGCGACACGACAACAACTGGGTCACAGAGGCAGACAAACATGGAGGATATTTAAAACTTTACTTGTTCAGCGAGAGCTTAATATATTTTATAAGCAAGCAACATCTGCTTAGCAGCAGGGACACAATAAGCTCTCTGAATTACTGTGGTTAAATCTGTCATAATATTTTATGCATGTACTGTATATGCACTGAAAAGGTTTATGTTTTTAGATTCAATAGAAAAAAACAGTCTGAATCTGATTGGCTGATGGCCAATATTCTGCATTATCAGAACTCCTAAAGCCTCCTCACCCTTCTGTATTACTTCGCCCACATAGAGTGACAGCAGATCAAAACTCACTACAGTTTGACAAATATTGCAGCTGTTGGACAACAAAATGTACTTTTGAGGCTTTTTTTAGGCGAGAATGTAGTTGTTAAGATTGCAACCATGTAGTTTACTTATAAGGATAGTGCCTGTTTAAAATATTTATAATTTCTGAGATACAGCACCATCCACAAGATGGCAACAGAGACCGAATAATAAACCCTTAGAGGAGGAAAAACCCATCGTAATTTTAGACTACAGCTGATCAAATCATTATTAAACAAGTAAGTGACTTTCTAAGTCGATCTCTCTCATTTGTATGTTGTAGTGCTGTATTTAGCATAGTAATTGTAGTGCATTGAGTGTGAGATGGGACTCACATATGAGGAATGTATGTATTTTGTGTTAGCCACTCTTTGTATAACCCTGAGTTACTTTTTGGTTGGCCATCTGTTTGTTTCTAATTAGTCTCGTGTTTTCATTACTGCAGACTAATTCAGAAAAAAGAGAGAAAGAACAAATGCCTGCATGTGTTTAGCGTTTTCCTTATCGCAAACACAACAGTAATCTGGTAGTGATCTCCCGATTGCAACAGAGAAATACTGGGAAATCTTTGTAGATTGATGACATTTCATGCCGTTTAGCCTTATAAGCTTAAAATGTGAGCAAAATCACCTGTTTTGTCATCACTTTAGACATTAGAACTAGTATAGAAGAGAAGCAAAAAAAAAAAAAAGAAAAAGAAAAATTTTGTTGAAATGTTGTAGGCTGTAATTTTTTTTGCAATATTTTGCTTGAATTTAATAGTATTAGCTTTCAATTTCTAAATATGTTTGGTGACTAAAATAATAATTTAATAAATATATGTGTTTATTCATTCATTCATTTTCTTTATGGCTTAGTCCCTTTGTTAATCTGGGGTCCCCACAGCGGAATGAACCGCCAACTTATCCAGCACATGTTTTACGCAGCGGATGCCCTTCCAGCTGCAACCCTTATCTGGGAAACATCCATACACACTCATACACTACGGACAATTTAGCCTACTCAATTCACCTGTACCGCATGTCTTTGGACTGTGGGGCAAACCGGAGCACCTGGAGGAAACCCACACGAACGCAAGGAGAACATGCAAACTCCACTCAGTAACGCCAACTGACCCAGCCGAGGCTCGAACCAGTGACCTTCTTGCTGTGAGGCGACAGCACTACCTACTGCGCCACTGCGTCACCATTTTCTGTATATACATACATCAAAAGCAAGTATGCTATGGCTCACGCATATTGACAGTGGAAGATGATTTACGGTTAGTCATGTCAGTAATCCAACCACGGATTAACATGTTGTCCTCACAGAAACAGGCTCAGCCATCACACTGAATCTAGTAAGCTATATATTTATGTTTCAATGTAATTAATGCACTTTAAACGCAGCAAGTAATATGTGAATGATGTTCGCATGTGCAGTTTAATTTTAGCTCATGGGAGGGGTGGGGGGTGCGAGTGAAACTGCATTTGGGGGCGTGTTCTAAAAGACCTTGGAAAACCTTGGTACATAATGCAGACTGTTCTAGAACACAAACTATTTAGACAAGACATGACATCACTCTTACCCAGAGTATCCTCCAATGAGTTCACCGCAATCTTGTTCACCTTTAGCGTCACCAGATCTCCTCTGTGACAGAGAGGGAGCACCAATTAAACCACATGTGATTATTAAACATCATATATTTAATGATATAGAAACTACAGCTATTTGGACGTACACTTTGAGCTTCCTCACAGCGTTGAGTCTCAGTAGCGCTGCTAGAACGTTCTTCTGCAGGTCTGAGGATAAAACCTCATAACACGTCAGACGACCTGACGCCATCAAGACACACACACAGAGAAATTAGTAAACTCAATGTCATCTTGTGGGTCTTGAATCCTATTCCGGCGGTTATTGTCTCTCTGAAGTACGCAAGGAATTTACACCATTTACAAGGGGTAGTTGGTCATTTTATAGCCGTACAAATCCAAAATGTTGGTGTTTTTTTTTCCTCTCACAATCCGTGTAAATATTACTGGCCAAATTAACTACTTTTTTGGACAAACACTGAGGTTGTGTAGTGATTTAATTGCTGTCTGAATCCACTTTGAGTTTATAAAGAAGATCAATCCAAAACTTTTTTTGCAAATGCTTTTTTGGCCACTGAAATCTTTATCCATCTTATCTTCATCTGAAAGCATGCGTTAAATCACTGAATAGGTATGGAGAGTTTGGTTTTACAGACATCCCATGTGAAACAACTGCGTCCGAATAAGGCTTTAGACAACAGAAAGACCTCTAGGAAATCTATTTACAAGAGGTCACAGCAGAGGATGTGCGAAATCAAATTGTTGGAGATTGACGTTAGTGAGCAAACAGAACCTGGTTTGTAAACAGTTTAAACTTTCACAGTTAAACCATTTTGAACCTGTGTTACCTTCTAATATGAGTTTCAGAGCAAAGTCCCTCACGCCAGGAATAAACTCCTTTTCTGTCAGGTTGTCATTAGTCTCCTCACATAGATATCGGCAAACAACCTACGCAAACAACACAAAATCAGTATGACCTCCAATAGTTGTGTCCTAGAAGAAAACAGATTGTGAAAACCCTTTAGGAGACAAGCCTAACTATACAGAAATGACTGTTTAACTATTCCTACATACTTGAGTTATTCATTTTGCAGCCTGAAAGCCAAATCCTCTTTTTAGGATTTTTTTTTTTCTCCGTGTAAGGAAAAAACAGATAATACCATACCAGAAGCTGAACAAATCAGCGTCTGTATTCACAAAACAGAGCTAAGAGTTTTCTCTTACAACCTATTTGAAAAGCTGCTGAGACAAATGCTTACTGAGAAATAAGAGAAGTCTTGAGCTAAGAGTGAGGGCAGATTTGACCTCATTGCTATGGATCATCTCAGCATGCTAACTATGCACATAGTGATTGGCTGATGGGGAGGGGAGGAGTCTTTGCCCAAGATTAATTCAGGAAAACTTATGATGTTATGTTGCCGTTTTCCAAGGCTCAAAGAAGTATTGCCTTCTTAAAGGTCGCTCCTTGCTATTAATGTTTTAGACATTAAATAAAAATTTACTTCAAGTGTAACAAACTTTTTATATTTACTTAGAAAATAATGAAGAAAATATATAAGCAGTTATATAAACAGTGTTTTTTCCTCAGTGTCAGTATAGGGCGCACAGTCATGTGTCATGAGTCTCTGATATATTACAGGGGTTTGAAACAACATTAGGGTAGTTCATTTATTCATTCATTCATTCATTTTTCTTCAACTTAGGGCGTACTCACACTATGCTATCCAAACCGTGCCCAGGCCCGGCTCCCAGATTGTTTGAGAAGTGTGAGTACTCTGAATCGGGCTCAGGCACGGTTCACCTGGTCGGCCCTGGCCCGGTTGGAAGAGGTGGGCCCGAGCGCGGTTCACTTGGGCTTTGGCGCGGTACACTTGTGTGTGAGTGCAAAACGCGCCTGAGCCCGAAACTGAAAGCGAGACGTGACTTTTAAGGGACTGTTTGATATGGATTAATTAATCATTCGTACTGTTCAATGAACGCAAACTGTCGTCGATTATTAAAGACGCAAACCCCTCACTGCACGACAGCTGCACCTTCAGCAAACCTCCTGCAGCACGAGGAGTTTATGATTGTTTATGAGTGTCAAAAGTGGCTGATCTGTTTGGCGAATTATTTGACTGCGTGTCACCGCATATCAAATGACCTAAACGATATAACTAAAAAATCTCCACTGTGCTGAGCGAAAGTGCTTACTGAACAGCGCATCATTGATGACGTAAGCTTGCCCAGGCCCGAATGTAATGTGAGCGCGGGCCGTCGGGGGAGACGGGAGGGGGGACAAGCGTGCTTTGGCCCGGTTCAAGGCAACTGTACATAGTGTGAGTACGCCCTTGGTCCCCACAGCAGAATGGACCACCAAATTATTGAGCATACTTTTTTACACAGCGGATGCCCTTCCAGTTGCAACACTGGGAAACACCCATACACTCTCACATGAACACACATACACTATGACCAATTAAGCTTATTCCATCCACCTATAGCTCATCTCTTTGGACTGTGGGGGAAACCGGAGCACTCGGAGGAAACCCACACCAACACGGTTAAAAACATGCAAACTCCATACAGAAATGCCAACTGACCTAGTCGGGACTCGAATCAGCGACCGTCTTGCTGTGAGGCGACAGTGCTAAACACTGAGCCATCATGTCACCCTGGTGAGTAATTAATAACATATTTTTTAATTTTTGGCTGAAGTAACACTTTAGGATGTTTTGTGAATACAGCTCCCATGTTCCTAGTTACAGTGCAATTTTTGAGCTTGGAGCAGATGCGTTCACCTCAGAACACCAAGAGTGCTGAAGCTTAAAAGCTGTAAAAATGTACATTCAAATACACGTCTGTTACAAACCACAAACCAAAGATACTTTGAAAATCATATGAAACAGCCTAAACTTTTCCAAATAGATTGTTCTGTGATCAAAAGCAGCAACTTTCCCCCAATCACCACTAACATTAGGGGTGTAACGGATCACGGTTGATCTGTGATCAGTACGGATCACAACCCAAAGTTTGGAAAGCACGTGACCTGCGGTTAAAAAACTTTTTGAACCTGTAGGTTAATCCAACATTTATAACTATTGCAGAGAGATCGCCTCCCGCGTCATTCAAATCATGTGTATGAAAGCATTTTGTTTTCCCTGTAAAATATAATGATGACAGAAAAAGTTGTGGTGGGACCTAAATGCTTTCTTAGTTTGTTTAGCCTGCTTTAATGAATTCAGTGTAAAGCTCCACAATTAAACATTAAAAGATTATGATCTCAATTTAAACCCACACAACATGAATGATAAATAATAATGATTTGCATACGTTTATTAATCCTTCGGAGCACTGCATTCAAATCTGCGTTTGATCGAGAGCAGGGGCGATTTTAGGATTTTCATTTTAGGGGGGCTCAGCTCCTTATGACAAAAAAAAATCTAATAAAAAAAAAAAATATATATATATATATATATATATATATATATATATATATATATATATATATATATATATATATATATATATATATAAAACTAAAATGTTTGACTAATATGGTATAGGGTTGTATGCTAAACTAGCAGTATTCCACTGTATTGTATAGACGTGCATAGTCATTTGAGTTCTGAATGAGCCAAACAGGCTCAACAAACCTGTTTACTGTAGTAAAAGCCACTTTATATGCTTGAGTACAACTTTTGTTTCCATGTATTTAATAAATAAAACTGCCACTTTTCTAATTAAATGGCATACATATAAAATATATATTTTTAACTAATTCACATATTTCACAAACTGAATCATAATATCAAAATAGGAAATATTTTTAATACTAGACAACACATGATGTTTCTATCTCTGTCAGTGACTCTGACAGTTAAAATGAGTACATTCACTAACTGGTTTTGTCACTGTGTTTAATCCTTTCTGTGCAAGACTGTTTAGTAGATAATGCCACATGCACTGTAATGTGTTTTATAATGGTAGTTCATTTTGAAATAAAAATAGTAAAATGTTCGTTAAGAGTTACATTTTCGCTGGAGGAAACAGCTGTGATTATGAGGTAAGCACTGAGGAAACAGTAGATTTGAAACCCGATTGCTCTTATATGACATTAAGTGATACAAGTGTATCCATAGCAAAGAACTGCATATAAGCATATTTTATAACAATTTATCGATATAAACACACACCTTGTTTTCTCGCTCTGCACAGCTGTGGTCTGCGGATCAAATGAAAAACAAAAGTCGGGGAGGAGCTGAATTCTGCCGCCGTCTTCATATCAAATTTAAAGGGGACAGAGACGATTATTTGGTCTACAGTTTATGAGCTAATCGGAAAAGAATTAGGGGGGCTGAGCAAAAATATAGGGCCCCTTAAACAGCCCCCCTAAAATAGGCCTAGCGACGCCCATGATTGAGAGAGATTCAGCTTTTAAACTTTGTCAGTTAGTTACAAACTATTAAATAACACAGAAGTACTGGGAGAACAGTGTACAGTTCAGATATAACCACTGATCTTTATGGTAAAGATTAAAATCACCTTTTAATAGAACTTGACGCTGGGGAATGTTGTAGCAATTACATTGTGTAACCATGACAAACAACCATCAAAATGATGTCACTGAATAGGTTTTCAGAAATGATCCACTTATAATCAAACATGAAGCTTTATGTGTGAATTTTGAATCATTAATTAAAAATAAATATGATATGTTGTAATGTTAGATTTCTATATTTAGCATTATCAGCAACAGTAGCAAAGATCATTTTTCGTATTGAATATTTACATTTTTTTCAGCTGGTTCTTTCTTGATTTTTATTAAAATTACAGGTTCTAAATTTTGTTTGTTAAAACCAAAAGTGTCTTGCAGTACTATTTTTTTAATAAATGGAAAGCAAATGACATTGTCTCCTCCCTTTTTTGCTGATCTGAAAAATGGTCCGATCCATGACTCAAAAACCGTAGTGTGATCCGAACCGTGAGATTTGTGATCCGTTACACCACTAACTAAAACTGCACAAAGTTTGTCACAGTGAGTAAATTTTTTACATCGTTACATAAACTTGCAATGAGGGTTGGTCATCAAATTTGAAAACAGTACTGATCCCTAAATGCTACATGAACCGATCTTTAAAAATGACAGACAAAATGATGGTGGATGACATTAAAAAATTGGATTTTAAAATTTAAAAAACAACGTTTTTAGGATTTAAAATACGTGTATGTATGAAATATAAGCAATAAATCTAGCTGAATTCAAAATATAACTTAACCCAACTTACCTCAAACAAGCCACCTAACCCAACTATAATCATTTTCTAAATGACACTATTCTTGGTATATCATAAACCAGTTTCAAATTTTAGAAATGCTTTTGCAAATGTATGACCATATTTGAAGAGTTCAGATGCAAAAAGTGCCATGTGAAATTTTCGTCTAATATCAGCATTTTTCTCAGGCTCCCATGTCTTGATTCAGTAATTTTACTTTTATGGCAAAGAATAAGTTACTTTCATCGCTTGTAACATGAAATAACTGAACATAAACATAAGAGGCTGAGAAAAATGCTCATTGTAGAAGAAAATTACAGAAGGTACTTAGAGGATTTTGCATCTGAACTCTTTATTTGTATTCTCTGTCAAAAGCCACACATATCCTGTCTGCATTTCCTGACCAATGAGGTTGTGTAAAATATTTTACACTATAAATGTTCTATTTTGATGTTACATGTTAATGCGTCACCTGGTATCCTTGAAGAAAGGGGTCCAGGACGGTGCACAGGAAAGCGAGGGTGCTGTGACCATCCGCTGACATCACAATTTCATGCTCTAATACCTGCAACACTCCACGCTTCATCAGCAAATAACAGGCTTCTTCAAAGTCCTACAAAAAAACACATACATGCATTAATATGTCAAAGAAATAGCACATGCAGGACTTTTTTTACCCAAAGCAGACTTATTACTCATAATTTCATTACTTTAGTTACTTTCCATTACAACCCTCAAAATTGGATAAATTTCAAAATTCAGATAAATATAACCAGCCTATAAATGTAAAAATTTATTAATTCTAGTTTTTTATAATCTCACTTTATAAAAACAGTCTGTAGAAACACTTTAATTCACATTCTCCCTTCGTATGTGTCATGGGAGGAGGAAAGCCCCACCCAATGTATCTCTCATTAGCAAAGACAGCCCTGAGTAAAAAGCAAACATCCACCATTAGAGTTTTGAATCTGCTGCATAGCTCCACCCTCTTTTGAAAATCTCATTTGAATTTAAAGCGATAGTCACCAAAACGGCACAATTTGGATCAAGGCCTAAAAGGGGCAGTTTTAAAAAGGTATAAAAAGTTATTTGTGTCGTATTTTGAGCTGAAATTACACATACAGACTCTTAGGGACATATTTTACAAAATTTTACAAAAAAAAAAAAAAAAAAAAAAAGAGCATAATAGGGCCCCTTTAAAATTATGTCTCTTACAAGCAGGAAAGCCTCCCCATAACAATGGGCAAAAAACATAAAGCAGTATAAAAAAAGTTATATTTTGATAAATGGAAAGTTAAATTGACCCTTCGCTCAGCCACACAAAACCGCCACACACCAATCGTGGCTTAGCAACCGTAGCTACACGCAGGCGGTATGTCAAGCTTTCGAGCGAGGGGAAACAAGCCATGCATATGGATTGTGCAAATCTGATACCCGGTATCCTAAAGTTTGGACGGGCTGTTGCAATCTCTGTGAGGGGGCATAAAAGCAGCACAATACAGTCATATTTCCATCTGTTTCAAGCTACGAATATTTGGATTACTTATCAACAAAACAAAACAGAAATATGATCACAAACTGAGCACTTGCGACCAATATACTTTTACTAGTCATTTATAGCCCCCATATCCATGTCAGAGCTACAATTCACCGATGTTTTCATCAGTCTTTTGGAGATTTAGTCATTGGTAACGGTGTATACCGGGTTAGTGTCTGCTTTTATGTTTGGTGTTGGATTAATATTTGCTATTTATACTTTGATTTGCGTTTCAATTCATTTATTTTTTTCCACTTAACTGCAAATAAGAATAGAAACGGTATAAAAAGCACACAAACATACCAATTTCCATTAATTTCCCCTTTCTGGCTGTTCTTTCTATGATTGAATTATTTAAAAGCACTGTCCATGCATGTTTCCTTGTCAGTTAATAATGCTATATTTCATTGCACAACGATTAGTCTATCAGGCTTTTTGGCTAAAAAAGAGAATTCATGGTTTAATTTGTTATTATTAGATTGTTTTAAAATTTCACCTCTTTACTGTGCATGAACTAACATTAAGCTGTTGAATGGTCAGTGTATGAGGCGGCTAGGCTTTAGCTTCAATTTTGATTAAATAATTTTCTAATCTGTTGCGTTTTATGTCGTGAATATACCCCTGTAATGCATACTGCAGTCCTTTTTTTTTTTTGTCTGGCTTTCTCAAATATCTCACCTGTTCACCAAAAATGACTAATTATATCCCTGGGAATGTCTGACTCTAGCGCATACATATTGTAATAGACGTGCCAGGCACGAAAGCTTGACAGGCGTAGCAACAGTAACTAAGGATGGCGGGTCTTAGCGAACGGTCAATTTAAAATGCCCCCTCCCCCAAAATCCCAGATATTATTCCTTGAAGTTTGACAAAAATAAATACCCTAACTTTCAATATCTGGAATAGACCTTTTAAAATTCCATGATAATGCAGAAAAGCCTCCTCTTGGGACATTCATTAATTTCAAAACACTACTTAGTTTAGTAAATCACATGAAAACTCCTTATATTTTAAAGTGTTATTTATTGCGGCTCAGTAACTAAATAATACAGCACAAAGTAATAATAAAAACAAACAATAGTCCATTTCTCTTTGAACTTAAAAATAAGTCAAAAAATGTTTTTGACATTTAAACATAAGTAATAATTTTACACTGAAAATAAATCACAAAACAGTGAATGAATAAATAAATAAATAAATAAATAAATAAATAAATTAATTAAAATAAGAATATATAAAATAAAATTGTATTTGTCTAATGTACATCTAAGGTATTTCCCTTTTAAAGAGAACAAGGGGGGGGGGACAAGCGTGCTTTGGCCCGGTTCAAGGCAACTGTACATAGTGTGAGTACGCCCTTGGTCCCCACAGCAGAATGGACCACCAAATTATTGAGCATACTTTTTTACACAGCGGATGCCCTTCCAGTTGCAACACTGGGAAACACCCATACACTCTCACATGAACACACATACACTATGACCAATTAAGCTTATTCCATCCACCTATAGCTCATCTCTTTGGACTGTGGGGGAAACCGGAGCACTCGGAGGAAACCCACACCAACACGGTTAAAAACATGCAAACTCCATACAGAAATGCCAACTGACCTAGTCGGGACTCGAATCAGCGACCGTCTTGCTGTGAGGCGACAGTGCTAAACACTGAGCCATCATGTCACCCTGGTGAGTAATTAATAACATATTTTTTAATTTTTGGCTGAAGTAACACTTTAGGATGTTTTGTGAATACAGCTCCCATGTTCCTAGTTACAGTGCAATTTTTGAGCTTGGAGCAGATGCGTTCACCTCAGAACACCAAGAGTGCTGAAGCTTAAAAGCTGTAAAAATGTACATTCAAATACACGTCTGTTACAAACCACAAACCAAAGATACTTTGAAAATCATATGAAACAGCCTAAACTTTTCCAAATAGATTGTTCTGTGATCAAAAGCAGCAACTTTCCCCCAATCACCACTAACATTAGGGGTGTAACGGATCACGGTTGATCTGTGATCAGTACGGATCACAACCCAAAGTTTGGAAAGCACGTGACCTGCGGTTAAAAAACTTTTTTGAACCTGTAGGTTAATCCAACATTTATAACTATTGCAGAGAGATCGCCTCCCGCGTCATTCAAATCATGTGTATGAAAGCATTTTGTTTTCCCTGTAAAATATAATGATGACAGAAAAGTTGTGGTGGGACCTAAATGCTTTCTTAGTTTGTTTAGCCTGCTTTAATGAATTCAGTGTAAAGCTCCACAATTAAACATTAAAAGATTATGATCTCAATTTAAACCCACACAACATGAATGATAAATAATAATGATTTGCATACGTTTATTAATCCTTCGGAGCACTGCATTCAAATCTGCGTTTGATCGAGAGCAGGGGCGATTTTAGGATTTTCATTTTAGGGGGGCTCAGCTCCTTATGACAAAAAAAAATCTAATAAAAAAAAAAAAAATATATATATATATATATATATATATATATATATATATATATATATATATATATATATATATATATATATATATATAAAACTAAAATGTTTGACTAATATGGTATAGGTTGTATGCTAAACTAGCAGTATTCCACTGTATTGTATAGACGTGCATAGTCATTTCAGTTCTGAATGAGCCAAATAGGCTCAACAAACCTGTTTAATGTAGTAAAAGCCACTTTATATGCTAAAGTACAACTTTTGTTTCCATGTATTTAATAAATAAAACTGCCACTTTTCTAATTAAATGGCATACATAGCCTATAAAATATCTATTTTTAACTAATTCACATTTTCACAAATCGAATCATAATATTAAAATAGGAAATATTTTTAATACAAGACAACACATGATGTTTCTATCTCTGTCAGTGACTCTGACAGTTAAAATGATCGAGTACATTCACTAACTGGTTCTGTCACTGTGTTTAATCCTTTCTGTGCAAGACTGTTTAGTAGATAATGCCACATGCACTGTAATGTGTTTTATAATGGTAGTTCATTTTGAAATAAAAATAGTAAAATGTTCGTTAAGAGTTACATTTTCGCTGGAGGAAACAGCTGTGATTATGAGGTAAGCACTGAGGAAACAGTAGATTTGAAACCCGATTGCTCTTATATGACATTAAGTGATACAAGTGTATCCATAGCAAAGAACTGCATATAAGCATATTTTATAACAATTTATCGATATAAACACACACCTTGTTTTCTCGCTCTGCACAGCTGTGGTCTGCGGATCAAATGAAAAACAAAAGTCGGGGAGGAGCTGAATTCTGCCGCCGTCTTCATATCAAATTTAAAGGGGACAGAGACGATTATTTGGTCTACAGTTTATGAGCTAATCGGAAAAGAATTAGGGGGGCTGAGCAAAAATATAGGGCCCCTTAAACAGCCCCCCTAAAATAGGCCTAGCGACGCCCATGATTGAGAGAGATTCAGCTTTTAAACTTTGTCAGTTAGTTACAAACTATTAAATAACACAGAAGTACTGGGAGAACAGTGTACAGTTCAGATATAACCACTGATCTTTATGGTAAAGATTAAAATCACCTTTTAATAGAACTTGACGCTGGGGAATGTTGTAGCAATTACATTGTGTAACCATGACAAACAACCATCAAAATGATGTCACTGAATAGGTTTTCAGAAATGATCCACTTATAATCAAACATGAAGCTTTATGTGTGAATTTTTGAATCATTAATTAAAAATAAATATGATATGTTGTAATGTTAGATTTCTATATTTAGCATTATCAGCAACAGTAGCAAAGATCATTTTTCGTATTGAATATTTACATTTTTTTCAGCTGGTTCTTTCTTGATTTTTATTAAAATTACAGGTTCTAAATTTTGTTTGTTAAAACCAAAAGTGTCTTGCAGTACTATTTTTTTAATAAATGGAAAGCAAATGACATTGTCTCCTCCCTTTTTTGCTGATCTGAAAAATGGTCCGATCCATGACTCAAAAACCGTAGTGTGATCCGAACCGTGAGATTTGTGATCCGTTACACCACTAACTAAAACTGCACAAAGTTTGTCACAGTGAGTAAATTTTTTACATCGTTACATAAACTTGCAATGAGGGTTGGTCATCAAATTTGAAAACAGTACTGATCCCTAAATGCTACATGAACCGATCTTTAAAAATGACAGACAAAATGATGGTGGATGACATTAAAAAATTGGATTTTAAAATTTAAAAAACAACGTTTTTAGGATTTAAAATACGTGTATGTATGAAATATAAGCAATAAATCTAGCTGAATTCAAAATATAACTTAACCCAACTTACCTCAAACAAGCCACCTAACCCAACTATAATCATTTTCTAAATGACACTATTCTTGGTATATCATAAACCAGTTTCAAATTTTAGAAATGCTTTTGCAAATGTATGACCATATTTGAAGAGTTCAGATGCAAAAAGTGCCATGTGAAATTTTCGTCTAATATCAGCATTTTTCTCAGGCTCCCATGTCTTGATTCAGTAATTTTACTTTTATGGCAAAGAATAAGTTACTTTCATCGCTTGTAACATGAAATAACTGAACATAAACATAAGAGGCTGAGAAAAATGCTCATTGTAGAAGAAAATTACAGAAGGTACTTAGAGGATTTTGCATCTGAACTCTTTATTTGTATTCTCTGTCAAAAGCCACACATATCCTGTCTGCATTTCCTGACCAATGAGGTTGTGTAAAATATTTTACACTATAAATGTTCTATTTTGATGTTACATGTTAATGCGTCACCTGGTATCCTTGAAGAAAGGGGTCCAGGACGGTGCACAGGAAAGCGAGGGTGCTGTGACCATCCGCTGACATCACAATTTCATGCTCTAATACCTGCAACACTCCACGCTTCATCAGCAAATAACAGGCTTCTTCAAAGTCCTACAAAAAAACACATACATGCATTAATATGTCAAAGAAATAGCACATGCAGGACTTTTTTTACCCAAAGCAGACTTATTACTCATAATTTCATTACTTTAGTTACTTTCCATTACAACCCTCAAAATTGGATAAATTTCAAAATTCAGATAAATATAACCAGCCTATAAATGTAAAAATTTATTAATTCTAGTTTTTTATAATCTCACTTTATAAAAACAGTCTGTAGAAACACTTTAATTCACATTCTCCCTTCGTATGTGTCATGGGAGGAGGAAAGCCCCACCCAATGTATCTCTCATTAGCAAAGACAGCCCTGAGTAAAAAGCAAACATCCACCATTAGAGTTTTGAATCTGCTGCATAGCTCCACCCTCTTTTGAAAATCTCATTTGAATTTAAAGCGATAGTCACCAAAACGGCACAATTTGGATCAAGGCCTAAAAGGGGCAGTTTTAAAAAGGTATAAAAAGTTATTTGTGTCGTATTTTGAGCTGAAATTACACATACAGACTCTTAGGGACATATTTTACAAAATTTTACAAAAAAAAAAAAAAAAAAAAAAAGAGCATAATAGGGCCCCTTTAAAATTATGTCTCTTACAAGCAGGAAAGCCTCCCCATAACAATGGGCAAAAAACATAAAGCAGTATAAAAAAAGTTATATTTTGATAAATGGAAAGTTAAATTGACCCTTCGCTCAGCCACACAAAACCGCCACACACCAATCGTGGCTTAGCAACCGTAGCTACACGCAGGCGGTATGTCAAGCTTTCGAGCGAGGGGAAACAAGCCATGCATATGGATTGTGCAAATCTGATACCCGGTATCCTAAAGTTTGGACGGGCTGTTGCAATCTCTGTGAGGGGGCATAAAAGCAGCACAATACAGTCATATTTCCATCTGTTTCAAGCTACGAATATTTGGATTACTTATCAACAAAACAAAACAGAAATATGATCACAAACTGAGCACTTGCGACCAATATACTTTTACTAGTCATTTATAGCCCCCATATCCATGTCAGAGCTACAATTCACCGATGTTTTCATCAGTCTTTTGGAGATTTAGTCATTGGTAACGGTGTTATACCGGGTTAGTGTCTGCTTTTATGTTTGGTGTTGGATTAATATTTGCTATTTATACTTTGATTTGCGTTTCAATTCATTTATTTTTTTCCACTTAACTGCAAATAAGAATAGAAACGGTATAAAAAGCACACAAACATACCAATTTCCATTAATTTCCCCCTTTCTGGCTGTTCTTTCTATGATTGAATTATTTAAAAGCACTGTCCATGCATGTTTCCTTGTCAGTTAATAATGCTATATTTCATTGCACAACGATTAGTCTATCAGGCTTTTTGGCTAAAAAAGAGAATTCATGGTTTAATTTGTTATTATTAGATTGTTTTAAAATTTCACCTCTTTACTGTGCATGAACTAACATTAAGCTGTTGAATGGTCAGTGTATGAGGCGGCTAGGCTTTAGCTTCAATTTTGATTAAATAATTTTCTAATCTGTTGCGTTTTATGTCGTGAATATACCCCTGTAATGCATACTGCAGTCCTTTTTTTTTTTTGTCTGGCTTTCTCAAATATCTCACCTGTTCACCAAAAATGACTAATTATATCCCTGGGAATGTCTGACTCTAGCGCATACATATTGTAATAGACGTGCCAGGCACGAAAGCTTGACAGGCGTAGCAACAGTAACTAAGGATGGCGGGTCTTAGCGAACGGTCAATTTAAAATGCCCCCTCCCCCAAAATCCCAGATATTATTCCTTGAAGTTTGACAAAAATAAATACCCTAACTTTCAATATCTGGAATAGACCTTTTAAAATTCCATGATAATGCAGAAAAGCCTCCTCTTGGGACATTCATTAATTTCAAAACACTACTTAGTTTAGTAAATCACATGAAAACTCCTTATATTTTAAAGTGTTATTTATTGCGGCTCAGTAACTAAATAATACAGCACAAAGTAATAATAAAAACAAACAATAGTCCATTTCTCTTTGAACTTAAAAATAAGTCAAAAAATGTTTTTGACATTTAAACATAAGTAATAATTTTACACTGAAAATAAATCACAAAACAGTGAATGAATAAATAAATAAATAAATAAATAAATAAATAAATTAATTAAAATAAGAATATATAAAATAAAATTGTATTTGTCTAATGTACATCTAAGGTATTTCCCTTTTAAAGAGAACAAATGTAGTTCAAGGCCGCTGAACCTCTGTCTGAAAGGTACTTTTTGATTTGATTTGATTTATTTATTTTCAAACAGAAATATCATACATAAAATATCTTCAACAAAAAAGCACATTTTAACATGGTTGAAAATGGAGCGGGATGAAGCATAAGCTTATTATTTCCCCACCCCATTACCACATACATCATTTGTCTAGTTCTTAAAATTATTTCTTCTTTTACTTATCTCTTCTTTTTACATAAGACATATTTTATCCTTTTGGCATCTTTGACATATTATAGGTTTGATTCCATTCGTACATTACATTTTATAACATAGACATATAAAAACATAGTACTGCAAATAGCTATTAATTAAAATTTGATCATACTTTTTTCATTTTATCCTTTTACAATCACCTTCATCATTATATTCCTTTAATAATATGTATTTATACAACTTTTTAAATTGATTAATATCCTGACATTATTTGAGAATCTGTTCTAGACTTT
This sequence comes from Danio kyathit, assembly GCA_903798195.1. NCBI lineage: Eukaryota > Metazoa > Chordata > Actinopteri > Cypriniformes > Danionidae > Danio > Danio kyathit. Next base: position 14,135,745 of record LR812538.1, read on the forward strand.
TCCATAATTTCACACCACATACAGACATACACAAACTTTTTAAAGTTGTCCTTGTTTTCAACCTCCTAAAATTTTGTTCTTCTCTCAGATTATATCCCCCTTGTCTTTCTTCAAAAAACTTTTGTATGCATTTCGGAAGTAATTTATTCCTAGTTTTAAACATAAATTGTGCTGTTTTAAATTGAACCAAATCATTAAACTTAAGTACCTTCGATTTAAAAGATAAAGGATTTGTATGCTCCAAATACCCCACGTTTTCTATCAGTCTAATTACTTTTTTCTGCCTTGTACATATGGATCGTAAATTAGATTTATATGTATTCCCCAAATTTCAACACAATAACTCACATATGACAACATAAGTGTTTTATATAACATATACATTGATTTATTGTCCAGGATAAATCTTGCTTTATACACTATTGCTACAGTTTTTACTAATTTTGATATCACATTATTTATTTGCAGTTTCCAACTAATTTTATAATCCAATACAACACCAAAAAACTTAATTGCATCAATTATATTGCAAAATTGTTTGGTATTTTCATTTTGTATTTATTTTTCTTTTGGACCAGAGTAGAAATGTGTAACTTATAATTCATACAAAGTATGAAGTCCATCAGTCAGGTCTTGTCATGTGACCTGCGTCACGCTTGCGGCATTCTGAAAAGTTTAGATGCTTTCAACTAGGTGTGCCTGGAAAGCGCGAGCATGTCGCGCAGATAGCGTGTCACTCCCAATATGTGTGCGCAAACCGAGTGCCTCCATTGCAAACAACGAACTTGCACGCTCAAAAGACACAATATGTGAACAGCCCTTAGTTGATAGCCTCAGCCATAGTTAATCAAGTGTGCGTGGGTATTACCCTCGGTGTACAAGCTCTGAAATTTAAATTAGCACACAGTTGGCATAACTTTGTTTAGTTGCAGCAGTTTTGTTCCGTACAGAAACGCGGTGTTGAGAAGCCTTTACGATTAATTCACTGTGACGAATTAAAGTGTGGTTAATAATGAAATCGGTTAAGTCATCACCACATTAGGTTTCAACCAGTAACATTGGCGACATTTTAATTTACGGTTTATTTACTAAATACTGACTGTAAGAAACTAATCCTTAACATAAACATTATTCATTTACTGAATAAAAATGCTAATCCAGCAGATTGGCAGCTATAGAACAGCAGAAATAAAGTGGCAGCCTTAGTTACTGCAGTAAACAAAGCAGCTTGGTGTAAAATCTAGCAGGACTTTATCGATTTCATAAACTACACAGCATCCCAATATTCACAGTTTAAATTTATACATTGTACATTCAAAAATGATACAAACTTTAATAGCTTGTAAAAGAGCATTTAAGACTTTTTAATACTTTTTGAGGGCCTTCAATTTCTCTAAAATGACTTATCAGCTTTTAATACTTTTTAAGACCCCGTGGACACCCTGTATGAGGAACAACTGGATATTATTAGGGAAATCTTTGCAAGCAAAAGTATTATTGTTACACACTACAACAATCCAACACTGGTTTCAATTTTTAAAAAAAAAAAAGAGTAAATCTCAAAACCCAACCTGCACTGAGTCCCCAGGACACAGGACAAATTCATTGGAGAACATGTTCCTCAGGAAGCTGAAACAGTTGTAGATGTCATCTGGAACAAAAAACACCGCGATTGTAAATAATCCAGAGTTAAACAAGTGAAAACCTTTAGCAAAAACCTCCATCTCGTACCTTTCTAATGGAGCTTGCACTCTGCATGGCCACGGCTAACAGAGCAGGTCTCAAAAACACGTGGAGGATCTGGTTCCTGTAGGAGGCGCAGGAGAGCACAACAACCGCTCTGTGAAACACGGCTTCTTCTGCGCTCATCTGGACCTGTGGCGAGTCTGTGGCGCTCAGCTGAACGTGTCCTGCAGAAACACTCAACAGGTGTCTGTGCAGAGCCAAACTACTGCGGATGACTTCAGTGCAGGACTCGCGATCTGCAGAAAGAGACAGAAATATAATTATGACAAAAAATATGTTATCAATGTACCCATGTTATTTGTCCCTAAACAGAATCACACCAATGGCAAATGATTTATCATTATAACAATTTGAAAAAAACAAATAGCGCCTCAGTGATCATGATCTTGAAATGGAAAAATACATAAAAAATCTTGAGTTACTAAAGAACAGCGAACATGTAAAACATTTTCAAATCAAAATCAAATCAAATCACTTTTATTGTCACATCATCAGCAGCACGTGTGCTATGATGAGTGAAAAGCTTAGGTGCTGGCTCCAGACAGTGCAAAATACAGACAGTGTAAATACAACGACAGTGCAAAATACAGACAGTGCAATATACAGACAGTGCAAAAATACAGACAGTGCAATATACAGACAGTGCAAAAATACAGACAGTGCAGGATACAGACAGTGCAGGATACAGACAGTGCAGTATACAACAACATACTCACAAAAAAACAAGACAATGTAAAATTGGCAATGTTGACAGCGATACGTAGGCAGAACACAAATCAAATAGAAGATGAGACACAATTTCTTCTTTTCTGCCCCAAACACAACCCTACTAGAGAAACATTTTTCCCCAATTTGAATTATTAAATAATTTATTCTTTCATTTAATTGACTCTGAAAAACTTGACATGCTAACTGGCATGCAAAATATGTGCTTATACACTAGAGCTGCACGACATTGGACAAAATTTAACATTGCAATATTTTTTTATTTTGCGATATTTAAGCATGTAGACACGGTCAAGACGATCTGCTGCAGTTCAAACCGAGCATCAGAATGGGGAAGAAAGTTGATTTGAGTGACTTTGAACGTGGCATGATTGTTGGTGCTAGACGGGCTGGTCTGAGTATTTCAGAAACTGCTGATCTACTGGGATTTTCACGCACAACCATCTTTAGGGTTTACAGAGAATGGTCCGAAAAAGAGAAAATATCCAGTGAGCGGCAGTTCTGTGGGCGCAAATGCCTTGTTGATGCCAGAGGTCAGAGGAAAATGGCCAAACTGGTTGGAGCTGACAGAAAGGCAACAGTGACTCAAATAACCACTCGTTACAACCGAGGTATGCAGAAGAGCATCTCTGAACACACAACACGTCCAATCTTGAGGCAGATGGGCTACAACAGCAGAAGAGCAGGTGCCACTCCTGTTAGCTAAGAACAAGAAACTGAGGCTACAATTTGCACAGACTCACCAAAATTGGACAATAGAAGATTGGAAAAGCGTTGCCTGGTCTGATGAGTCTCGATTTCTGCTGCGACATTCGGATGATAGTGTCAGAATTTGGTGTCAACAACATGAAAGCATGGATCTATCCTGCCTTGCATCAAAGGTTCAGGTTGGTGGTGGTGGTGTAATGGTGTGGACAATATTTTCTTGACACACTTTGGGCCCATTAGTACCAATTGAGCATCGTGTCAACTCCACAGCCTACCTGAGTATTGTTGCTGACCATGTCCTTCCTTTTATGACCACAGTGTACCTCTTCTGATGGCTACTTCAGGCTGGATAACGCATCATGTCCTAAAGCGCGAATCATCTCAGATGGTTTTTTGAACATGACAATGAGTTCACTGTACTAAAATGGCCTCCACAGTCACCAGACCTCAATCCAATAAAGCACCTTTGGGATGTGTGGAACAGGAGATTCACATAATGGATGTGCAGCCGGCAAATCTACAGCAACTGTGTGATGCTATCATGTCAATATGGACCAAAATGTCTGAGGAATATTTCCAGTACCTTGTTGAATCTATGCCACAAAGGATTAAGGCAGTTCTGAAGACAAAAGGGGGTCCAACCCGGTACTAGTAAGGTGTATTTAATAAAGTGGCCAGTGAGTGTATGTCTTTCAGACACTCACTACAAGCTCATTCATTCATTCATTTTCTTTTCGGCTTAGTCCCTTTATTAATCTGGGGTCGCCAAAGCGAAATGAACCGGCAACTTATCCAGCATATGTTTTACGCAGCGGATGCCCTTCCAGCTGCAACCCATCACTGGGAAACACCCATACACACTCAATCACCCACATACACTACGGCCAATTTGGACTTGTGGGGGAATACCCACACGAACACGGGGAGAACATACAAACTCCACACAGAAATGCCAACTGACCCAGCCGAGGCTTGAAGCAGCGACCTTCTCGCTGTGAGGCGAAGAGTAAAAATAAAAGTTTTAGTCTGTCACATTTCATAAAAGCATGAAAAATTGTTTCTCTGGCAAGAAAGAGAGAGATCATACAATGGAGGATTGGCCAAATTAAGGTCAAGCGAGCTTAGATTGAGCTATTAGATTTCTCTGCCATGAATAATTCATCAAGCGTCTTTTCCTTTATGTAAGCAGATTCTGAATATCCTGGAGATATGCATGATCATTTTTGTCATACTGGGAAAATTTGAAGAACGTGATATATTATAATCGGATACAATTTCACACGTCTATAGCTGCTTAGATATTAAACTTCAAGATCTTTCTTTACTCAATGATACAAATACTTTTCCTGGTATGTAGGACACTTGATTAATATTCAGCAAGTTTTTTTATGTTATTATAACTTCACTGTTGTCAGTGTGTTTGTTTGTTGCTGTTGGTATTCACATTTATGTATTTGGCAGATTTATGCATAACTGTTTTGAAGGTACACATTTGAATAGTTCATGCTTTCCCCCGGAATCAAACCCACAACCTTGGCATTTTTAGAACTTTTAACTATTTGAGCTACAGGAAGATTAACCAATTTATTCTCGAGACTAATTAATTAGGCTATTTCATGTTAACTTATTATAACACATTTTATAGTATTTAGTATGAAGAAATGAACACTTATTGAGATTAAAATATGTAAATAAAATATAAAACAAAATATTAAAATATGTAAAGTTTGGGGTCAGTGAGATTTTATTCAGCAAGGATTCAACTGATAATTAAAAGACCTTTAGAATGTTATTAAATATTTTTTTTATATATTTTTTTCCTCATTATTGTGAATAATAAAATGCATCACCATTCCTAATAATAAATATTAAGAAGCATTAGATTTTAACAGAAACGTTTATAAATTGTAAAACATATTGGAGTGTATTGGCATTTGGCGTCTTAGCAACGGATAGAGAACAATGTAAAGATGTGCCATGGAGGGCTTTAGTCTCTCTGCCTCTACTATTTTCGAAATAAAGGCCCGTGCACATCGGGATGCTTTTTGCCTGCGTTTTCCGTCGACGTTTAACACCTCGAGACTAAACAAAGGGCGCTAATGTGATTGTGCACACCAACACGCAAAACGCCAGGCGTAAAAGCGTCATTTTTTAAGAAACGCCTCTTGCTCGTTTTTTTGTTTTGAGGCGCCGCATCAAAACTTTCCCCACCAATCAGATTGGCACGTTTGTTCACGTGCACGGAGCTGCTGAAATTACAGTAAACAGCACTTGGAGGCGCTCAAGCGCAAAACTGTCAGTGAAAGCGCACATTGAAGAAGATGCCCAGAGGAGATATGAACGTATAGCTGCTTATTGCACTAATGGACAATAATAATTTCATCATCACTAAAGCTTGAACCATCCATGCTTGTACGAATCACCAGTAACTTTAACAACAAGCATGTCAACTTTCTGTCTTCTTCTTCTGTGTTACAAGCGGGTATCAGAAGCTTAAAGTTGTGTAGCGCCAACTAACATCAAGGAGTGGTTTTGCATACTCTTCTGCTCGACGCCAGTGAAAATCGCTTGGATTTGAATCCGGAAAAACGTCTCGAAAAACGCTGAACGATAAGCGTCCCGTTGTATGGACGAGCCTTAAGAGTCCCAAAATCCTACAAAATGTAAAATAAGCTTAGATAAACTTAAATATAAAGGTACAGAAATGATCATTGTTGTAATCTCAATAGGAAACATTAAATAAAGTCTGAGGCATGCAAATCAATGATGCCGTGTAAATTAAGGTCTGTTTTGTTCTAATTCACCAGTTTTTCACCGAGATTTTACACGACAACAAGGAAACAATAGTGTTTGAGGATCACAGTATGTCATTTCCATTTACTGAACTCTTATTATTCAGCTATGCTTACATATATCCAGATTTTCATTATATGGCACCTTTAAAAAAAATTGTACTGATTTCAAACTTCAGATCAGCGGTGTTCATTGGCGCAGATGCTACTATAGATAATTACAGTTATGGGTCTTGTTGTGAACGTGCCTTAACCCTTTCACGAATACAATCACACTGGTGTGATTAGAACGCTCAGAATGCACAAAATCAACTGCTACAACTCAAATCTGACGGCTTGAGCATTGAGGCATAGAAAGAGATGTGTGGTGCTTGTCATCACTCACAATTTATCATTGTTTTCAAGCAAAAAAAAAAACAAACATTTATTTTAGGTTTTAGACATTCAAATACATAAGTACTAGCAAAACATATAAGATTTATAAAATACATGCTGATCTCTATGGAGACGGCCATAATAATTGTTTTTAAATGTAATTGGATGATGTGCTTTATTCATGCAATATACACAGTGTTTATGTTACTAGAATATTTTACTTTAGAATATTTTCCCCTCCCAGATAACCAGTTATTTACTTTCATGTATTTGGGAAGAAATTTATGAATGAACATGTTGTAAATCTAGCAGCTCTGATCTCTCAGCTCTGATCGTTAAGTTGTTTAAAAGACGATATACGACATGTTCTTCCACATATTTGAGAATCCGATTATTAGATATTTCACAATATAATTAAGACATTTGTTAAAATTTGCAGAAAAAAAAACAAAACGTGAGATATATTTATTATATATTTTATATATATATATATATATATATATATATATATATATATATATATATATATATATATATATATATATATATAAAATGCCCCTTTTTACAAGAAGTAAAATAAGTCTCTGATGTGACTAGTGTGTATGTGAAGTTTCAGCTCAAAATGCCCCACAAATAATGTTTTATAACTCTTTGAACCTGACTTATTTAGGCTTTGATCCAAATTGTGCCATTTTGGGTACTGTCGCTTTAAATTCTAATGCGCTTGTGCTCTTTCCTAAAGAGGGCGGAGCTACAAATGCCTGTGTCAGCATAGTGGCAGATTCAAAAAACAAGATTAACATCCTATGCTAATGAGGGACAGATCGTCACTAACGGGCGGGGCTTTCCCCCTCTAATGAGACAACGAGAGAATGTCAATCAAAGTGTTTCGGAAGATTGTTTTTATGAATTGTGAGTACAAAAAAATAAAATGAATTCATTTGTACCATTAGAAGGTGGTTATATTTACAGACTGGTGCTGCCACACAACTGCGTTTAAACCCTTATAAAAGTGATTTTTACATAAAATGGGTAACAATAAAATAAAAAACTAAGCAGGAGAATTTAGAACTTTAGACTGAGTTTTAGACTGAACCACAGAATCTCTGTCAAACATGCCGTTAACCTTTTAAACTCATTGACTGGTTCATTCTCCATAAGTAGTCTATGTATGGTTGTGACAGTAATCTCTTACCAGGCCAGTCCAGAAAGGCTCCAAAGGCCAGTGCGAGGTGTCTGAGCCAGTCTGTCTGTTCAGTGAGAGAGGACAGATCCAGGCCGTCGGGGTTGTGAAGCAGCAGTGTGGCAATAAGTACCCAGGGCTTTAGAACCATGTTCTCCTCCTGCATTCGCACCAGACGAAACCCAGCATCAGTTAGAAACTCATGAGTGTCGGTGTTGGGCTTCTGAGGAATATGCCTGATAAAAAAAAAAAACACTAGTCATTTGCGACATTCAACATTAATTTTGAACAGAGTGGTAAACAAAGTGATTCAAAGTAAAGCAAATTCTACTCACTATTTACTGTTTCTTTCTTCTGCTGGAAGGAACACTAAAGAAGATATTTTGAAAAATGTTGAAAACCGGTTTCCACTGACTTCCATAGTATTTTTTTTTTCTAGTATAGAAGTCAATGGTTACAGGTTTCCAGCATTCTTCAAAATATCTTCTTTTGCGTTTAACAGAAGAAAGAAACTCAAACAGGTTTGGAACAAGTGATGGGTGAGTGACAGATAACAGAATTTTCAGTTTTGGGTGAATTATCATTTTAAATGAATAAAAACTAAATCTGGAATAAATTACGTAAATATTAGCATATTATAAATAAAACAAACACTGAATGTGAATATATATAAACAAACGTGTTTATTTGATCAGAAATACAACTAAAATATCTATTATTAATTCAAACCTGTCAGTATCATAATCTAGTGTTCAGTGTCTTCAGTCGTATTATTACCAAATGCTGAAAAAGTTTTACATTCCATGTACAGTTGAAATTCTTTTTCAAATATTTCCAAAGTGATGTTTTACAAAGCAAGGCATTTTTCACAGTATTTTCAATTATATTATAAAGTCTGTAACATACAGTCTAGAGCAGTGGTGAGCAAACTTTTTAGACCCGAGGGCCAAATCAAGTTTTGCAAACCAAGTGAAGGGCTACATGTCAAATCCTTCAAAAAATAACTTTTATTTATAGTGGCAGTATGCATGGAACATGTAATATCGGACAGCAACGCGTCACATTAACACACATTTTTTAATAGTTATTATTGAGTCATATTTACAAGTCAAATTAATTTGCACTGCTATTTATATTTACTTATCAATCATCATAAAACAATAAAATAACACCCTATAAAATATAATAATAATAATGTAATAATTTTTACAGTGGAGAATAGAAAAGATATTGTCTGATAGAAAAAATCTCATATTAAAACATTAAAAATTATTTGAATGTTTGCATGAAAAATGTCCACTTAGGTTGTATTCTTTAAAAACAGCAATACTTTCTTGGCATATTAGACATATGTCCGATATTGGTTTTGTTGTCCATTCTTCCTTAAACACGACATTCAGAGTAAATTTTTATTTTTTTTGCCTGACTCATTTTCAGTCATTAACGGTGGAGTGCATTTTAATATCCGAGAGTGTGTTCTAATTTTACTGGTTGCACTAACTGTACCGTGTGCAATACTGCCATCAAATGGCGTTCATTTGTAATGCATCATTAATTTACTAATTCTGAAACCATACCGTTACACAGAAGCAGCATTTTAAAAACTCCCTCGCGGGCCGGATGAAAGAGTTTAGCGGGCCGCATATGGCCCATGGGCCGTAGTTTGCCCACCTCTGGTCTAGAGGTAAAATTTCGTTGTGACCCCGAAAAGGGTCAGGGTCAGGGTCCTTTTATGTGAGTTTATGACCCCTGGTTCCAGCAAGTCTGCCGGTGAAAGTCACTCTGTGACATCTTATCTATCAAGATGCTGGCCAGAGCTAGAGTTGTCCCGTCTTCAAATGGCCCATTTCCACTGAGTGGTACGGTTTGGTTTGATACGCTTTTATGGCCCTTTCCACTGTCAAAGGGTACCTAAAAGCAAACCGTATCATACCACATTTGAGTCACCCTTTGCAAAGAGTACCAACAGGCCCAAAAAATACCATAAGGCGGAGCTAGATGTGCAGCTGAACGCTATTGATTTACAGAGATGCGTCACTCGCAGAAGCAGGAGAATGAAAACAAAGGAAGTGCCATTTTTAAAAACACAGCCGAGACATTACACCGTAATAATACATACAGATAATAACAAGCCATGGTCGACCCAAGCTCAAACAAACCTTTTCGTCGTCTTGATGAACAGCCACAAAGCCAAGAAGAACAAAATCTGCTGTCTTGTTGTTGTTTTACGAGCCTGTCTAAAAAATTGCGAGCCGTTTCGCTTTTTCGCTTGCACTCGCTGCGCGTCTATATTTGAAATAACAAACTTTGTGAGCTCATATTACAGGGTTCTTACACCTTTTCCAACTTAAAATTCCAGCACTTTTCAAGCACTTTCAAGGTGCATTTTTATGCTTTTCTAGCACCTAACAACCGTGGTAAATTGCATTTATATATGCTGTATGTACTTTTTCCACATTTAAATCCATTGTGCTATTTTAATAAAACACAACATGGCATTTCAACTTAAATTGTTGAATACTTTGGAGCATAGATTTATTGGGATAGTTCACCCAAAAAAGGTAAAAAAAAAAAAAAAGTTCAGTTATTGGATGAAGCATTTTTTTTAAGTTTGGTCTCTTTCTTTCTAAAGTTGATATCTCAAAAATGAGCTTACAGTCAGATTTTGTTTGGGTGTAGTACCAAACTTTCAAGACCAGTCGTTCATAATATTTCATGTGCATTACTATTCAATATTCATGTAACAAATTAAATCCTTAATTCTGTCTGAGAATAATCTTACTGCAAATTAATGAACTTTTCCTATGTCAACTGTTTTGAAAATCAGTCACCAAATATGGAAACCATAGTTTGTAAACTTTCATCAATTAATTAATTCATTCATTCATTCATTTTCTTTTCGGCTTAGTCCCTTTGTTAATCAGGAGTCGCCACAGCGGAATGAACCGCCAGCTTAACCTGCATATGTTTTACGCAGTGGATGGCCTTCCAGCTGAAATTCAACACTGGGAAACACCCATACACTCCTGCATTCACACACATACACTATGGCCAATTTAGCTTATTCAATTCATGTCTTTGGACTGTGGGGGAAACCAGAGCATGCAGAGGAAACCCACGCAAACACGGAGAGAACATGTAAACTCCACACAGAAATGACAACTGAACCAGGCAAACTTGAACCAGCGACCTTTTTGCTGTGAGGCGATCGTGCTACCCACTGCGCCACCGTGACGCCAAGCTTTCATCAATTTTACTTTTTATTATTGTCAATTTACTTTAGGTAAGGACTAAGGTACTGTTGTACCTGTATGCAAATGCCCACCTGTCAAATGGTGACAGTTAAGGGGTTAAAGGAAACCATGTTTAATGGTTCAAAATGTATCACCTCTCTGGAAGTAGTTTGGGAATTTTATATAACCTATATATAATTGACAAATAATCACCAGAGAGATAAATACAATTTTAATAAACACTTTAACGTTAATTGTGTAAAATTTGAATATTTTAGCCTTCTGCTTATCTTGAGCAACCCCCCAGCATGGCGTGAATAACACGATCAATGGGCAAGGGAGTGCCCTTTAGACTGTTGAGTTTAGGAAAAAATCTGCAATGAAAATAGTGCAAAAATGAAACTGCACTGAACACAATATAGTGCAAAAATAATAACTAGGTTATCCAGGAGTAGGCCAAACAGGGTAGGTAGGTAGATATTGACATATAACTTATTATTTGCAAACGTCATCTTAACAGCAATAACGGTCTTTTCATGAGCTGCAATATTCGTTTAATCCTAGTGAATGCAGGCCCTTTTGTGATGGTGTACGCGCTGCAGTTTCATGACTGACAACATCGTGACGAATAAATGAAGGATTAAACAAAACATCTCATGCTTAAAATGTGTGGGAAATGCTGTTAAGTTACCTGCAAACTCTGTCCCTCATGCTTTACAGTGAATGGCTCTAGTCACTTTCATAGCGGACTTTAACCCACCGGAAGTCTTTTATCCACTCTTCGAAAAGTGAAAAAGCTGGATTAACATTCACCACATGATCACTGATCAGATGTGCCGTTATTTGTAACTCTAAAACAAAATCTGAAAGTATTATCTGACAGTGTTATTTTCATTCTCTCGTATCCAGACCTTTACATTTTCGCGGTTCGCAGCTGTGTAGCTCTCTGTCATCTGAACTGAGTGATTGACAGCTGATATTAACCAATCCATTCGCGTTCAGTTCAAGAGCAGTGGGCCAATCAGAAGAGCTTTAAGGCGGGGCAGGCATTGTTTACTGCAGCAAGTTGACATGACGACTGTTTTAAACTATACCTGAGCACTGCGTTTGGCGTTAAGTGCATTCTGCGTGAAGCTTGCATAGATAAAATTTCGGGCGCATATTCGATTTATTTATAATTTCGAGTCCTGCAATTTCAAATTCAAGCAGGTTCAAGCACTTTGTCCAAAATCCAAGCACTTTTCTAACCTTGAAAACACTATATTAAAAATCAAGCATTTTCCAGGATTTCCAGCACCCGTACGAACCCTGATATTAATAACGTGCGCATGATCATTGAAGTGCTCTGATATTCGATCCTTTCAGAAGAGACAAACACGAGAGTGAAGCGCGAAAAACAAAGGAGAAGCCGAAAAAACTGCAGCAAATGATTCTTCTCAACCTAAAACATGAACAAACTGCCATGTTTAACTATTATCAACACCTTTTGGACTATTATGAACTCGGAATTACTCTCTAACAGAGGTTACACGTGCTGCTGAAGATTAAAGACACACATGAGAGGTTTGCACTGACTCTGGGTTATATTTTGTGTTGTTTTTGAACCCAAATAAGCACTAAATGTATGCTGTGTGTAGTTTTTCTGTAATTGGTAACATATCGGAGACTGTAAGGGTCTGTATGTGTTCATATATGCTGCATTTATTTATTTATTTCATATAATTGCAGACATTACAGTAGGCTATTATGCACTGATCATTGATCTGCAGTTATAATCAAATCATGTTCATATAAAGATAAGTAATGAACATTTATACACAAGTATTCATGTGTATAAAGCATATTTTGTGAGAAGTGCTTCTCATACGATATATGAACGACTCGTACGGCTTTACTGTGACATTTCCTCGAGTAAAAATTACATAATCTGAAACTTTCTGTCGTACACCACCATACCGTACCGTACTGTACCACTCAGTAGAAACGGGCCAAAAGACATTCCAAAGAACCCCCCCCTCCATCCTGACACACACACATGCACACACACACTTTTTAAATGGACTCAGAAATTTCAAAATTAAACCCAAAGTAAATGTTATGTGTTTACAAACTTTTGTATTCTCTTCCTTAATCTCACCTTTAACCCTAACACCGGTATATATCCTTTTCAAGGCATTAGACCAGGGCTATTCAATTGGCGGCCAGCGGGCCGAACCCGGCCCCCGAGGCAATTTGTTCCTGCCCTCCAAATAGTGTGACCAAGACATCAAAAATAAATTTAGTTCAGTCAAAAAATGTCCGCTATAGTTATGAAGTGAGGTGCGCCTGTTCAATACAGCATGAGCTGCAAGCTGCGCAGAGCGTGAGTCACCATTCAGGGAGTGGCGCGGGCATCCAAAAATATTTGGATATGTTTGTAGAAAAGGCCTTTTGTACTATGCACTGTAATCGTCAATAGTGATGCAATGATTAGCCGATTTCACTATTAACTGCGCTTTAATTCGTCACAATTAAACGTAAAGGCTTCTCTAAGCCGCATTTCTGTTGCACGGAACAAAACAAAACTGCTGCAGTTAAAGTTATGCCAAGTTGCCAACTGTACAATGTTCCAAGTATGTACACCGGATTAACGCAGCGGTCGTTCCCATATCACGTCTTTTCCGCTTGCAAGTTTGTTGTTTCTAATGTAAGAATATATGACAACATGTGCGCACAAGCGGAGCAACGTGCTTTCGTCTTTGCGGGCGCACGCAGTAGAAAACATCTCACGGTGAGAGTTCTGCATGCCTTTCAGTGCAGTGTAAACAAAAGATATGCAAGACGAATTAATATTAAGATGATTATGTATGCATGAACGCAGATGGCCACAACAGTTCATCAAAATAGCTCACCTAATATAAAGCTTGAATTTACATTAGACGTGATAACCGTCAAACCATGATTATTCTTCAGACTATACTGTATAATCGTACAACCAAAATCTATAATTGGTGCATCCCTAATTGTTATGCAGTTCAGAAAATAACATATGAATGTGTCTGAATGTAGAAGAAGCCTACTTCAGCAATGCACTGCTTTTGTTGTGCTCTGAAATACAACATTTGAATGTTTGTTAAAAAAAAAAAAGAAAAAAAAAGTCTATTGTACAATGCAGTGATGTTATGTAGTTTCAAAATACAATATATTAACATTTTAATGTACAAAAAGCCAACGTGGGTGTCTTAAGGAGCAAAAATACAACATATTGGCTCTTATATTGCTGTTGTGTTATCACTCATATAGCAAGTCATATCTCTCCGGCCCTTCGTTTGGGATGCTTTTCATGAACTGGCCCCCATGACAAACTAATTGAAATGCCCTGCATTAAACAAACTAAGAATGCATGAATTATGTTTTATGCATTTCTAAAATAGTCATGTTTGTTGTCATTCTTCTCCATACATATTTCTACAACTCATGATAGGACATAGGATGATGACGTGTATGCTGGGTGTAGTTTCAAACCATAAGTTAAAGTTCTGTCTGTCGGTCTTGGGACTGTACGCACCAGCGAGGAGAACAAAGGAAATTTCCCGCTCGACTTTCCCTCTCATGCCATTGGTCAGTTAGGAGAGACTGGAAGCTACCTGACCAATACCTTTAAACATCTGTTACACCCCCCCTCAAATCTCAGTAGATGTTTTCTACCGACACCCGGGCAGACTGCGTTTCTGTACCCACGTGACTCGCCTGAGTTCACATTTTCTTATTTTCCGGCACATTAAACTCAGCTTAAGTTTGTGTCTCACGTATCCTCTGATCTGCATCACAAGCTCCACGCATCGAGAAAGGACTTCTTAAAAGACTTCATCTTTCAAGCATCAGAGAAACGCACACAACAAGAGAGAGACAGACCCACTAAATTCAGGTATTTAGTCGTGCATTATGCTGTGCCCCTTTATTAAAAAGGTGTTTTTACTGTATAGTCTTGGTGGTTCTTAATAGTTGTGTGGAACTGAGCTAGATTTGCCATTCTTTTACCTAAATTCTTTATTTCCTCGCTTGCTTTCTTTTCTATGTTTTTGTTGTTATGTTTTAAACGTTTGTTTGTTATATGTTAGACTAGTCAATAAATCACACTATATAACCATGTTGGATTGGCTTTGTTTTACAGAAAATGTCACTTTAATGATAGATCCTTGCTACAAGCTTATTAAGTGTACTAAAACGTCTAAACTATTCACCTACTTCAAAAGAAGTAGTTATAATTCCCTGCTAAATAAATAAATAATTATAAAGTCTGCTCAGACGAGGAGGCGAAGTCATTGCTATAGTTATTTTGTTAAATTACCTAAAAGTTAATTCTGAATATTCATATTTAATAATAACTTATTATTATTACTCAATTCATAAATTGAGTTAATTTTGCTACAGTCTTATTACTTTTAGTTTGTCTGGAATAAAAAAAATTAAATGTAAAAACAGCTAAGGTCAATATTAGAATAGAATGACCAAAACAACATTTCAGATGTTTTACAATGCCATCGATCTGCTAGTTTGTCCATTAATGCCATCCCATCGCTTCAATTTTTTCACCATCACATGATCTGTTAAAACAAAATCACATGACTTTTTTGCTGGAATGTAGGGTTGTCACCAGGGGCGTCGCTAGACCCCATTTACTGGGGCACGTGCCCCAGTAAAAATCGCCAGTGCCCCAGTAAATGCTTTGAGATGTGATTTACTTCATATGCAAAGTGTAATAATTTAGAGTCATTCCGGAATAAAGACGTTATTCTCTATGTGCAACCGAACCAACGCTGGTGAATGCAATATAGTTTAATCAAAAAGCAAACTGAGCACATGCGCAGAAAAAAAACATTCTTGTGCGCCTCACGCACCGCTCCTGCTTGACACTGACGTGCTGCTCTGCTCCCGGTTTAAGTCTCGGTTGCGAACATGCACGCTGGAAAAATAGCCGCGCTGCATACTCGTCGCTCATGTGTAGTTAAAGTCTTCTATCTGGAGGTGTTGGCATACAGTTTTGCAAGTCGACAAAACAAAGTTTAAATTATATGCTGGTGATCTTATTTTGACTAAGCATGGCTCCTTCTATGAAGCAAAAAGGAGGGATGATGAGTCAGGGAGGTAAGACAATAAACCTAATTCTCGGCCATGAGTTGGGTCTAAGACAACATTCATTCATTTTCTTTTCGGCTTAGTCCCTTTATTTCTAAAACCACACAACAGATAATTCTATAAAACCTCTTTTTTTGTATTCTACAGAATTGTCTATAGAATTTCATTTTAATAAAATTAATATTCATGCAAAAGAATTCTTAAATTATCTTGGCATCACTCCAGTTGTGTCTTTAGATTGTTTTTCAGTTACATTTAGGATTAATTTCTGTTATTTATTTAGAGTAATAATTGTATAATACCAATAATACTGTTTTTTATATATATATATATATATAAATTTATTTATTTATTTATTTTTGACGGGGAGCTGTGCCCCAGTAGAGCTTTATGTCTAGCAACGCCCCTGGTTGTCACAATACTGGAATTCGGTACCAATCAATACAAAAATTTGAAAAACGTCCATTTCCTGCTAACATTTGAGCGTCGACTGGAGCATTTTAAAGCTGCGATTCATCAGTGGATTGTATGGAATAAAATCACTGTCATAAAAATTTCATGCATGAATAAAATTTACGCATCTGTAATTATAAAATCGTAAAGGAAAATGGAACGTACTCGTACTTTTACGAGGGTACAGTTCCAAAATCTGCAATTAGAACAGACACAGATACGACATTTTCTATGTTTGTTTGTATATGACTGATATTTTTACAATGGGTGTACTTTACAAACACGAAATACATTTTTCCTTTTGAGAAATGTCCATCTTGAGCTATAATAAAGGTTGAGACTTAATGAGGTCCATTCTCGCTATGTTTCTTGGACATTTTACAGAATCAAAATTAAGAACCGGCTGAGGATAGTGAGGGCAACCCAGTGGCGCAGTAGGTAGTGCTGTTGCCTCACAGCAAGAACGTCGCTGGGTCGCAGGTTCGAACCTCGGCTGGGCTGGGTCAGTTGGCGTTTCTGTGTGGAGTTTGCATGTTCTCCCTGGGTTCGCATGGGTTTCCTCCGGGTGCTCCGGTTTCCCCCACAGTCCAAAGACATGCAGTACAGGTGAATTGGGTAAGCTAAATTGTCCATAGTGTATGAGCGTGAATGTGTGTGTGGAAGTTCCCAGAGATGGGTTGCGGCTGGAAGGGCATCCGCTGCGTAAAATTGTGCTGGATAAGTTGGCGGTTCATTCCGCTGTGGCGACCCCGCAAGGGACAAAGCCGACAAGAAAATGAATGAATGAATGAATGAGGATAGTGAGCATAATGTAAGTTAACTTTACAGGTAGCAAGCGCAGAATTTCTCTGGGAATCACTTAATGGTGTTTAACTATAACATGACATCTGTTGGTTAAGTAACCTTTTTTAAAGCCAGATCGAACATTGATCTACTTTGTAATGTAAATATCAGCAAAAGGCAAGTTAAATATTTGAGGGTTTGTGCTTACCAGAGGTGTGTAACGTTAAAAAAATTTTATGAGACTATGAATCAAAATAAATGTTAAATATGTGACCCCGAACCACAAAACCAGACATGAGTGGCAATCATTTGAAACAGATGTGTATGTCATCAGAAAGCTGAATAATTAAGCTCCTCATTGGTGTATGGAAAGGAGATGATATGTTCAGATATCTTTTTTTATATTATCTTTAAATTTGTACAAAGTAAGGTGTTAGTAACTAATAATATAAATGTTTGTCATGTAACTTGCTATTATTTGTTTGTTATATTACTTGATTAAACTGTTAGTTACATTATATTGTATTATTATTTTATAATTAATAAACTATTACCATAAACATTTATATTGACATTCAGCTTTATACTATTCTGTGTGTTTCTCTCTTTCCATGTGTGTGTGTGTGTGTGTGTGCGTGTGTTTGTTCTATATAGTGCTAATTGCTTAATTACCACATATATTTTGCTTATTCTGATTTATTTAAAGTTGCAATTAGCTAATAAGAGTACAAATTTTCTTTGTTTTATCTACCTATACTGGATAAATCTGTCTTAGTTTGGATAATCTGGATAATCTTGGATAGTCTGGATAATCTTTTAGTTTGTGATCTCTGGTGATCTTATAGGGTGTTTGTAAGTTACTTAAACAGTTAAAAAAAGGTTACTTAATCAACTAATGTCTTGTTATAGTTAAACACCGTTAAGTGATTCCCAGAGAAATTCTGCGCTCGTTGCCTATAAAGTTAACTTGCATTATGCTCACTATCCTCAGCCTATTCTTAATTTTAATTCTGTAAAATGTCCAAGAAACACAGCGAAAATGGACCTTATTAAGTTTTAACCTTTATTACAGCTCAAGACGGACATTTCTCAAAGAGGGAATAACAAAAATCTTACCTGAGACGGTGTGTGGGAGCTCGAGTGCCCAGCAGGCGCACTGTTGTGATCGGTGGCTCTCGCTTGTTTATTAATGCCTGTGACAGCGGTGACGTAATTTTGACAGTGGAGTGTCGCTTTTTGATTCGTACTCGTAAACAGGTTGTCGTGTCTGTGGTAAAACTGTATTTCGTGTTTGCAAAGTACACCCATCGTAAAATTATCAGTCATATACAAACAGACAAAGAAATGTCGTATCTGTGTCTGTTCTAATCGCAGATTTTGGAATTGTACCCTCGTAAAAGTACGAGTACGTTCCGTTTTCCTTTACAATTTAATAATTACAGATGCGTGAATTTTATTTACGCACGAAATATTTATGACAGTGATTTTATTCCATAGATTGCTTGTATGTCAGGTGTGTGCATAAGTTTTTTTATTCACATTTTCAAAATTAATGTGCACATTGGTACTTTCATTAAAGAGCCCCTATTATGGGTTTTTGAGAATGACCTTCCATGTAGTGTGTAACACAGCTCTAAGTGAAGTGAAATATCCAGCTAAGGGTGAAATCTAAAAGTGCACCATGTTTAAAACTATTGATTCATCTATAAAAGAGTCGACTCATAGTGCTTCAAATAAATCGTCTTGATAACGAGTCTTTAGCCGTTTCGGCGTGACGTCGATACTAAACATAAGCCCCGGCCAATTGTTGCGCACGCAGATCCGGGAAAATTGAAACCCCCCGGCCCTGCCCACAAACACAGTAGAAAAGTAAAAGAGGAAGACAAGCACTGTAGCAGATCCCGGTTAAATCAAGTCGTATAGATGCTGTGCTCAGCTGGATATTATTGGAAGTGTGAGGGAAAGTTAGTGTTATTTTCTCTACCCAAAGATGAAACTGTGAAGAGTCAGTGTTTGACGTTTATTTTTGCAAAAATACCTCAGCATTATAGCCCAGCCTTGTGCTGTTCCCGTCATTTTTCTGACGAGTGCTTCTGGAATCTACACGCTAACAACAGGAAATTCGTCGGCCGTTTGTTAAAGGAAAGATCAGAAAAGACTATTGATGTATGGGATTTGTCAGAGCTCGACAGGAACTTTACAGTACACAGTTCATGGATCAGTTTCTTCCTCCATTTCACAAGTGTAAGTAAGTGTGATTAAAATGGTTGCCTCCTTGTTTTCTCTAGCTTGCATTTAATTGTGTTTTGTTACTTGTAACCGCATGTACTGTATGTGGTTAACTCTTTATATTCTCATATCGCATTTAAAACACGCTAAAAAGGCGACGCGTGCCGATTTGTTTACAAATTTAAATGTGTTTGTGAGCTCATGATCCACTGCTGCTTGTCATTGCTATGGCCACCGTCAGCTGTTCCTACACACATGCAGCGGTCAAGTTTTAGAAGAGTTCAGCTTTTGCCACTGCATTAATACTGAATGTATGGATGAATTTTCTGGGATAAATAACAAAACGAGAGGGTGGCGGGAGATGGGTCTGAAATGCGGGAGATGGGTCTGAAATACGAGAGACTCCCGGGAAAAACAGGAGTGTTGGCAGATATGCTCACACATACACTATGCACTCTGACTACTTCAATATTGTTGATAAGCCGTGGTGGGCATTTCTTTCTGTCTCGCGCTGAATGCAGCCGGTCAATCGCAACAGACTGTCATCGGTCCAATCAACGCAGATAAGCATCACGCTAAGGAGGGGTTTGGGAACAAATGAATCACTGAACAAATCATACGGGAGTCGCTGGGATAATTATGTAAAAATAAATGCATATTGTAAGACAAGTGTAAATGAAAGTGTTTTTTGACCTTGCATGCATTTCAGCCTGTTGTTGGAGACCCCCAAAACCAAAATATGACCTTTTTACATGTATAATAGGGGCTCTGTAAGCATTTTTTTGTGATTTTCCAAAATGTGCATAAAACAGGTGAATGGAAACAAAGCCACTAGCTCTAGTTTACTCATGGAATGTTTTTTCACTTCAAGCTAATCTTCTGCTCAAGTCGAATTATTTGAACCTGCGCAATAGATGGGATTGAGGCAAACTCTGTATATTCTCTGCACATTCCAAATCATTTGTGCTGCCCGAAAGAGATTTGCCTTTATTCATGCATTCGCATTGACTTTGCATTGACTTACGCAAAATACTTAATTTCAAACGCAGCAAGTGAGGGGATCCATTCAAGCACTGATTTCATTTTAAAAGCTTTATTGCTGCAAAATTAATTCCCTGTGTGAATATTGAACAGCAGAACAAGGCTGAATGCAGCATCATACCTGGGCAGCAGGTTGTATTGAGAGCGGTTTATCTTTCGTTCTGCCAGACTGCGCACAGATACTGGCTGACCAAAGTACACGTGCATACTGCCATAGTCCTCACTCAACACCCGCCGGGCCTTCAGCAGACCCTGACACAAACAAAAAAACACAACATTTCTTTATATAGTACAATCTGCTAGAAAAAAACTAATGTAACCTAGAATGAATAACATACAATTAAAGATTTATGCTAAAAATGAATAAAATTAATTAATTAATTAATTAATATTAATTTTCTCGTTAATTAAGAATGTTACTTTTAGCCTTCAGTAAGCAGCAGCAGTAATTATGCAAATGAAATATCAAATTAATAATTTATATTTTAATAAATATTTATGTAAATAAATATTTATGTATGATAATTTTTTTTTTATTGAACATATTTTTTATTTGACCAGTTTACTGCATATTTGTATAATTTACTGTACTATATATCTACCTTATATTGGCCAGGGGTGTGTTTCCGAAAACCATCATTAGCCAATTAAGGTTTCCCAAATCCGTCGTTCTAATGAACATTCGCAAACCACATCGCAAATTTGTGCACTTGCAACTACACCTCTGGAGCTGTAATAAGAAACATAGTTCCTGGCTGTGTTCTATTCCCAGTTATCCCCCTTATGCCCTATTCGTTTAGAACATTCTAACATTTAAACTTGGAATGATTAAAAAAAAGCATTAAAGTCATCTCTCTTAAGTGTAATTTGCTTTCAAAGTATTTTTACAGTTCAGTTTTAGCGATCTTCATGTTTACAATTGCGCTCCCTTCGCAGTGCACTTTGAAAACATTGATGTCATTTTGAACACAGCCAAGCTGAATTTATGTTACGTCTCCAAAGCTAGTATATTTAAGTCATTGCTCCAAAGCTTGTGAAAATAAAAAACATAGCATACATTAATGCTTTTATTTTATAGTAGGTTATTTATTAAGAAATGTAGCCTACTGTATATGACATGGGCCTGTTGGTAAGAACATTTCTGCAGTGGTTTGAATGTGTCAAATTGTAAAAGTAGACTTAAAAAATAATAATAATAAATAAATAAAATAAAACTTACCTAATTAATAATAATAATAATCATCTTCATAATCATCATCATCATCATTTTTATTAATATTATTATTAAAGTTAATTTCCTAATAAATATTAAATATAAAATTTCATTTCTTTATTAATAGCCTCATTATTTATTTATATTATTTATATATGATATTAGAATACAATTTTTTTGTGTAAGAAGGGGCAACAAAGACTATACTGCTTACAAAAATTAAGATCTTTTAATATAGATAAATCACTCATGTGCATGTTTTACAGTTCATACATTCAGTCACTGTTATCCTTTTCTTTGCTTTGTTGGTTCAATTCTCTAAGTGTGAAAAATAAGAGTTGTTTGGAAAAAATTGTGAACCTAGGAGGGAAAATAACAGGGAGAAAACAGATGAGCATGGCTCAGTTATACCATAGACAAGTTTTGAGTAAAGCTCAGAGTATTCTGTCAGATGATTCCCATCCTATGCACCTCGAGTTTTATCTTCTCCCTTCTGGTATTGGATATAGAACTCCTATTAGTAAAACAAATCGGTTTAAACTTTCAATCATCCCCTCAGCTGTAAAGTTTTTAAATTTAGGGTAAAATTGTATTGTACAATGTGCTTTTGTGTATTATGTGTGACATGCTTGTATGCTGCAACCAAATTGCCTTCGGGAAATGAATAAAGACTGACTGACTGACTGAATAAGTGTTAGCTTTTGTAAGTGATTTTATGTTAATTTAGAATAGACTATGGAATATCCTCAATATTATTTGTAAAGGAAACATTGGCCCTATATGAGCCATTTACATATATTTCAATTAGTACGGAAAGCGAGTGCATGTTTTTACCAAAACTAATATTGGATTTTTTTTTAAATGCGTGTGCATGTAAAACAATATAATTTGCACAAAGAAATTATGGGGTTCTTCTCTAAAGAAGTAGTTACTCCACCCCGTTTAGAGCATCATTATGGGCGTTTTACGTTATAGCTAACATGGTTCAAATGATGGATCTGCGACAGAGAAACTACGGGATTTGGGAAACACACGTCACTACATCGTTCTTTTCCCAAACGATGCATCGTACTATGACAGTTTAGCCACGAGTTACGTCGTTGTTTGGGAAACGCACCCCAGATTGATTTCTCTATATCGGCATTGGATATTTAAAATATCCCATATCAGTCCACCACTAGAAATATAATTAAATTATGAATTATTTATAGATACATGCTTTTTAATTAATATTTACACTACTAATTAAAAGTTGATGTTTTAATTTTTTTTCCATAAGGATACATTTAGAAGATAAAAATTACAGTAAACAATGCTGAACTGTTGCAAAATGAAAAATTCAGTTCTACTTATTAAAATCTTAATAAAGCCAGCATTTTATTATTTAGTTTAATTTACTACAAAATATTAAACAGCAACACCATTTTTTACATTAATAATAATTTAAAATAATGTTTGTCGAGCACCAAATCTGCATATTGGAGTGATTTTTAAAGATGTAATTTAATTGCTGAAAATGAGGTTTCACATTACATTAAATAAATTACATTTAAAGGCGTCTAGAAAACAGTTAATTTAAACACTAATAATAATTTCAATAATTATATAATTGTATATATGCAGCTTTAGGGAGCAACTAAAAAAAATAATAATAAAGAAATGGTTTAGTTTGTCATTTTTTGTTTTTTTTTTGTTCATTTGCTGCTTGTTTATTTACTGAAAGCAATTTTAATCAATCAACAATAATAACACTGAAATATTCAAGAAAATGGCAAACCGAACATACAGAGGTTGACTCTTTGGGTTTGGGAACACCAAGCAGCTCACGGGCATCTTTGGGCAACTTTTACACTGTTAATATTAAACTGCTAAACTAAATTTTCTACATTAATAACAATAATTTTAATAATGTTTTTTAAGCACAAAATCCACATTTTAAATACAAAAAGTTTATTTAAACTCTAATGATACTTCACAATATTACTGTATTATATACATACTACCTGACAAAAGTCGCCTATTGTTGCCTATCCAAGTTTTAGGAACAACAAATAATAACTTGACTTCTAGCTGATCATTTGTTATCAGAAGTGGCTTACATGAAAAACAAAGGCATCTAGATTACGTTTATTTTATCAAAATAAAATATGATCATGCCTTGATTTTTAATTATTTTAATTAGGACAGTAAGGTCTGACTTTGCTTAGACAAAAGACTTGTCACTTAACACAAATAATGTACAGTATAGAATATAAAGTCATGCAGTGGAAAAAGAATTAATATTGTGTCTGACTCCCATGAGCTTGGAGGACTGCATCCATACATCTCTGCAATGACTCAATTAACTTATTAATAAAGTCATCTGGAACGGCAAAGAAAGCGTTCTTGCAGGACTCCCATTGTTCATCAACATTCTTTGAATTCATATTCAATGCCTCCTCCTTCATCTAACCCCAGACATGCTCAATAATGTTCATGATTGGTGACTGGGCTGGCCAATCCTGGAGCATCTTGACTGCTTTCAGGAACTTTGATGTGGAGGCTGAAGTATGAGAAGGAGCGCTATCCTGCTGAAGAATTTGCCCTCTCCTGTGGTTTGTAATGTAATGGGCAGTGCAAAATAGGGTTGGGCGATGTTGACCAATTTGGCATCGTACGATGTCTAATGTGAAACATTGCGATGGACGATGGCATCGTCTTCATAGGCAGAGGTGAATTAATTATTTATGAATAATTAATTCATTCATAACGAATAATTAAATAAGTACAAGCGTGAAAGCGAAAGATTGAAGCACTGTACTGATGCTGTGGCACGTTACCTGATAGATTCAAAAGACCGAAGAGTCGTTAAATAGAGACAAGATTAATTAAATATCACGTTTAAGAGCTATAGTGAGACGCGATCCAGCGATACATCCTTGATAAACTGTCCGACGTCCACTGCTCTCTGGAGCTCAGACGAGCGCATGACAGTGTGTGTGTGTGTGTGTGTGTGTGTGTGGGTGTGGTCACGTGATGTGCGTTTTCAGTGGACGGAGGTCTGTTCGGAAATGCTAGGTGAAATGCCAGTGTGGGCGCAGATCATTTTCGTTCTAAAATGCCATTTTAAAACAAAGCTGTATTAGTGTGAACGGGGCCTGAGTGTGTATTTTTCACGAGCGGGTTTGCAACGAGGGCGGGGCGGAGGATCGGCAATGCCGGCTCAGCATCGTGATGTCTATCGGCCATCGGTGATGGACGATGGCATCGTCTATCGACCCAACCCTAGTGCAAATGTCTTGATACGTCAGGCTGTAGATGTTGCATCCCCTCTGCAGATCTCTTGCACGCCCCCATACTTAATATAACCCCAAACCATGATTTTTCCTTTACCAAACTTGACTGATTTCTATGAGAATCTTGGGTTCCAATAGGTCTTCTGCAGTATTTGTGATGATTGGGATGCAGGTCAACAGATGATGCATCTGAAAAATCTACCTTCTGCCACTTTTCCAAATGATCAATTAGAAGTTAAGCTATTATTTGATGCTCTTACAACTCGGATCCAAGGCAAGACTTTTGTCAGGTAGTGTATATATGTAGCCTTAGGGATCAATTTCCCAAAATAATTCAAATAAAATAAACGCTTATCGTGCATGTCATTTTCTTTTGTTTATTTGTTTATTTGCTGCTTGTTTAATTAAGTTTCATTTGAATCTTTTGCTAGTAATACACAAAAATGTAATAGTGAAATATGCAGGAAAATGCCAACATACAGAAGTTGACTCTTTGGGTTTGGGGACGCCAAGCAGCTCGCGGGCGTACAGAGACTCCTCCAGGATCCTCTCGTAGCTGATGCTGACAGGAACCAGATTGACGTCAAACAGCTCCCCTTTAAAAAACGGCTCCATCACAATATTCAGCAGCCCTGAGGGAGACCAGAAAGAAAGCGAGAGGGAGATGAAGCGGACACAAAGCGCTGTTTCTCTCATTCATCTAAATTTGCTTTTTTGTTGTGTATGATTGATGATCCGCCGGCGTCAGGCTTTGCAGGTTTCCAGCTGTCGTTTTCAACCTCTGCGCCATAAATTAGTCCGAGCCTCTTTATATCATTCCGGGACTGTGATCCAATTGCGGAAATCCTG
Organism: Danio kyathit; assembly: GCA_903798195.1. NCBI lineage: Eukaryota > Metazoa > Chordata > Actinopteri > Cypriniformes > Danionidae > Danio > Danio kyathit. The sequence continues at coordinate 14,161,469 of LR812538.1, forward strand.
CGGAATTTCATTTAGCTGCCATCTCGCTTCCTGTGCGCAAGCACTGTGGACCCCGAAACAATGTTGAACTGTCACCTTGAATTTATTTGTGCAGCAATATTAATAAAAAAAAAGGCAGAAAAGTGTGGGAAAAGCCTTGACGCTGCACATTAAATGCCGAAGTCAGCGGAGAGCTTTTTATCAAAATCAAACACACAATAAATATCACAGAAATGTGTAAAAAGTGATGTACAATTACAATTTTGTTTCAAAATAATACTTATCTTGACCTATTTGTCAACTACCCACCATGTGATATTTTAGCTTATAACTTCCATAATTATTTAGGTGTCTAATTATGATTTTCTGATACTTGTTTGGTGAACTGAGCGAATTGGGTTTATGAAATTTGTGTGTGTGTGTGTACAGTTGAAGTCAGAATTATTAGCCCCCCTGTTTATTTTTCCCCCCAATTTCTCTTTAAAGGAGAGAAGATTTTTTCAACACATTTCTAAACATATCAGTTTTAATAACTCGTATCTAATAACTGATTTATTTTATCTTTGCCATGATGACAGTAAATAATATTTTACTAGATATTTTCAAGACACTTCTACACAGCTTATAGTGACATTTAAAGGCTTAACTAGGTTAATTAGGTTAACTAGGCAGGTTAGGGTAATTGGGCAAGTTATTGTATAACGATGGTTTGTTCTGTAGACTATAGAAAAAAAATACAGCTTAAAGGGGCTAATCATTTTGACCTTAAAAATGTTTTAAAAAAAATGAAACTGCTTGTATTCTAGCCGAAATAAAACAAATAAGACTTTCTCCAGAAGAAAAAATATTATCAGACATACTGTGAAAAATTCCTTGCTCTGTTAAACATCATTTGGGAAATATTTAAAAAAGAAAAAAAAAATCAAAGGGGGGCTAATAATTCTGACTTCAACTGTATATGTATAATCACTCTAAGCTGACAATCGACTCCATAGCAACAAAACAGACTAACCTAGCAACCATTTAACAACAGAAATAACACTACATCAGTACACTGTAGGGACCTGGGTATTGGCTTGTTTGACTCATGCTAGCAGATGGGACATTCGTTGTACCACACATGCAAACAGCTATTAGCTACATGCTAATAATAATAATTAGCTACATGTTAATAACGATTAGCAACATGATAATAATGATTACCTGAGAGCTATAATATGCTATAAATGCTTTTTAAGTATTCGAATTCGATTAAAAATTTGCCAATTAAAAAAACATTTTACCCTAGCAACCCCCCGGGTAACCACTCAAAACACCCTAGCAACCACCTTGCAACCCCCCTGTGCTTCATGCTAACTTCCTTTTGAGTCCTAGTGCAGCAATGCCTTAGCTGCAACTTAGCAAGCCGCTGCCTTTGAGTCCAAGTGCAGTCATGTTAGGTTTCTCAAGCTAACAACAAAGTTCGTCAATGAACTTTAGATTCTAGTTTATATTGTATTGTCTGAGCTAAGATGAATCTGAAAAAAATAAATAAATAAAATAGTAATAATAGTGATGTACAAATACCTGTCTTTGGTGTGAGTGATTTACATGTCCGGCTTCTTGTTCCTTCCAAGAAGAACTCAATTGGGGCATATCCATTCTGCATAATAAATGAACAAAAATAATTGTTGAGATAATTTATAGTGTACCAACCACAAATTTGGAGTAATCATGTTTTATTGCTTTTTGAATTATAGTCTCTTTCGAAAGATTTTGAAACATTCATTTATGCATTCATTTTCCTCCGCTTTTCCAGGGCCGGGTAGCAGGGGCAGCAGTCTTAGGAAAGAACCCCAGACTTCCCTCTTCCCAGACACTTTCTCCAGTTCCTCCGGGGGCTCCTGAGGCATTCCCAAGCCAGCCGAGAGACATAGTCCCTCCAGTGTGTCCTGGATCTTCCCCGAGGCCTCCTCTCGTGTAGGTGTCCAGGAAGCATCTGAAACAGATGCCTGAGCCACCTCAGCTGACCTCTCTGGATGTGGAGGAGCAGGGGCTCTACTCCAAGCTCCTCCCGGGTGACAGAGCTCCTCACTCTATCTATAAGCATGGGCCCTGCCACCCTGCGAAGGAAACTCATTTCGGCCGCTTGTATCCGAGATCTTGTCTTTTTGGTCACGACCCGAAGCTCATGACCATAGGTGAGAGTAGGAACGTAGATTGACCGGTAAATCGAAAGCTTTGCCTTTAGGCTCAGCTCCTTCCTTACCACAACGGACCGGTACATCGACCGCATTACTACTGCCACTGCACCAATCCGCCTGTCAATCTCTCGTTCCATCTTTCCCACATCTTTCCCCCTGGACCCCCTTCAGCCCACGGCCGCGCACAGAGATTTTTATAGACAGAATTTTGAAAGAACACATAGGACGAGCCCCCAATTGTTACATTTAACCTCCTTTCTAGGGGTTTCGGAGAAAAATGTAACACAACAAAATAATCAATTTGGATAAATAAATAGAAATATCTAATTTAATTAGTTCGAATTAAATAATAATAAATCAATGTTTAATAATGTGCGTGGAGAATCTCCTTTTTCTCTATCCCAGCATACATTCACTTAAAATATAAGGGAGAAAGAAAACTCGGGAAAAAAAAAGATTTCAAAAGAAAAATGTTCTCTTTTATTCACGGTTTAACAAAGTCAATTATTTTTATATTTCCAGAAAGGGGTAAACAAAACAAAGAAATACTTAAATATAAACTGTCTTAGCCAAAATCGTCAGGAGAGGGTAAGGCCAAAATAACAAACAAAACAAAAGCTTCCTAAATACAGGCAGTGCAGAATTATTAGGCAATTGAGTATTTTGACCACATCATCCTCTTTATGGATGTTGTCTTACTCCAAGCTGTATAGGCTCGAAAGCCTACTACCAATTAAGCATATTAGGTGATGTGCATCTCTGTAATGAGAAGGGGTGTGGTCTAATGACATTAGCACCTTATATCAGGTGTGCATAATTATTAGGCAACTTCCTTTCCTTTGGCAAAATGGGTCAAAAGAAGGACTTGACAGGCTCCGAAAAGTAAAAAATAGTGAGATATCTTGCAGAGGGATGCAGCACTCTTAAAATTGCCAAGCTTCTGAAGCGTGATCATCGAACAATCAAGCGTTTCATTCAAAATAGTCAACAGGGTTGCAAGAAGCGTGTGGAAAAACCAAGGCGCAAAATAACTGCCCATGAACTGAGAAAAGTCAAGCGTGCAGCTGCCAAGATGTCAAGATGGCACTTGCCACCAGTTTTGCCATATTTCAGAGCTGCAACATCACTGGAGTGCCCAAAAGCACAACGTGTGCAATACTCAGAGACATGGCCAGGGTAAGAAAGGCTGAAAAACGACCACCACTGAACAAGATACACAAGCTGAAACGTCAAGACTGGGCCAAGAAATATCTCAAGACTCTCAATATCTCAAGATTTTTCTAAGGTTTTATGGACTGATGAAATGAGAGTGAGTCTTGATGGGCCAGTGGCTGGATCGGTAAAGGGCAGAGAGCTCCAGTCCGACTCAGACGCCAGCAAGGTGGAGGTGGAGTACTGGTTTGGGCTGGTATCATCAAAGATGAGCTTGTGGGGCCTTTTAGGGTTGAGGATGGAGTCAAGCTCAACTCCCAGTCCTACTGCCAGTTTCTGGAAGACATCTTCAAGCTGTGGTACAGGAAGAAGTCTGCATCCTTCAAGAAAAACATGATTTTCATGCAGGACAATGCTCCATCACACGCGTCCAAGTACTCCACAGCGTGGCTGGCAAGAAAGGGTCTAAAAGAAGAAAAACAATTGACATGGTTTCCTTGTTCACTTGATCTGAACCCCATAGAGAACCTGTGGTCCATCATCAAATGTGAGATTTACAAGGAGGGAAAACAGTACACCTCTCTGAAATGGGTATATATTTGTTTTTTGTTAAGTTGCCTAATAATTATGCACAGTAATAGTCACCTGCACACACAGATATCCTCCTAGAATAGCTAAAACTAAAAACAAACTAAAAACTACTTCCAAAAATATTCAGCTTTGATATTAATGAGTTTTTTGGGTTCATTGAAAACATGGTTGTTGTTCAATAATAAATTTAATCCTCAAAATACAATTTGATTAATAATTCTGCACTCCCTGTAGACAAAAATTTCCTAATATAAAAAAAAAAAACTCAAATCAATGACAATGCTCTTACCTCACTCCCTGACTAAATCCAAAACAGGAGAAAACTTAAAAGGGGATAAACCCAAAATAAATCGGCACCCGTCTTCCTACATGGCTTTCACATAAAGTTAAACGTCACTCTTATACACGCTACAATCTCACAAGTTCACGTTTTGAATATCACACTCTATCACTGGGATAGCGAAAACAGGGACTCTCTCTGTGCTTTGCTTCTCTGCCTCTTAATAAAGCCTGGACGCTCAATCAACAGCAACAAATCCGACTTGCTCTGATTGGAAGCAGGTGTGGCTGATTTGGTAGCGCTGCTCAATGAGAGGGAGAGAGGCAGAGAGAGAACTTATCATCCAAATATATCATAGGATGTAACAATTTCAAGAAAAAAAATCTTATCTACTGCTAACATTTTCTATGGTCAAGACTGCAAGTAACGTAAAAGGATAAAATATGAAAACATCAAAATAATAAAAGTGTAATACAGCATTCAAGCAAGTGTTTTAATTTCTCCATGAATTAAAATGTGTCCTATTATTTTTTTAGGAACAATAATAATAACAACAATGACTTGGACACTTAATCCAAATCAGTGCAACAATAGTTTATATAGCAAAACAATACAGTCAGGCACATTTAAAACAAGAATAATTTGACATTAGCTTGGCATTTATTGATAGTAATATTGGCTAATTTGTGTTGTTTAGATGAAGTAAATGTTACCCTTAGCATGGTCTTCACATACTCGGAGAAGACAGCCCAGTAAAGTTTATCTCCTCCAAACGACCGGCGGATGAAAAACGCTCCTGACATACGCAGCATCTCACCGATAAACTTCATGCTCATGAAATCTGGAAGAAACATCCTGCCATTAGCAAACCATGTATTGCTGCAAAAAAAATCCAATGCAAATTGCAAACCATTTATTAAAATGTTAAATTATTAAACTTCTGTTCAAAAGTTTGCAGTCAGAATTTTATTTGTATACATGTTGTTCAAAGAAGTTTATTTTGTTGTCTTTACTTTTTAAATGTCGATGAATAGAAATTTGAAAATAAGAGCATTTTAAATACTGAAGCGGAAATCTTTTCTAACTTGACAAATATTTACTATTACTTTTGAAAACAGAACTTTTAAACAGTAGTCTTTTATAGACCTTTTTCTTGGCTGCTGCATGGAGGGCGCCATAGCGACCAGCGTCTTCCGGTAGAATGTTTAGAACTTCCGTTTACAGTGTTTATAACTGGTAATTTGCGCTCCGAAAATGGGTTTCAAGAGCGTTTTGATTGGACTACGGAGTGTTTTTTGTGACACACAACTTGGAAAGGTGTGTGTTAAAGCCATTATAATCTGTCAGATGTGGTTCAAGCGCGAGAGAAAAACTTTGTCCTAGTTCACGTGTCTTCCGTCAAAAATACAGTGTGTGTGTGTGTGCGCGTGCGTGTTTCCCTGGCCTGTCAGATGTTAGCTCAGCAGCTCTTCAACTCACACACACACACACACACACACACACACACACACACACACACACACACACACACAATATTTCACTGCATCATAGAGCAAACCAGATTACTGGCATGAAACTTAACAGGTGTGTAAGTCATGCAATTTACAAAAATAACCAATAAAAGTCTGTCACTGATACTCTGCTGGCTGATCTGCATGATGATTCTAATCGCGAGCCGTTTATGTTTCATTTAGTGTGTTGTATTTACCAGGGTTTGTGTTTTTCTGTCATTTCAAAACGTCACTTTATTTTCACTTTGTCACAGTTATTAAATCAGTGTGTTAGTGGGACTGTACAGTAGGCTACGTGTGTGTGTCAAACATTTTGGTGAACTATATTTGTTTGGGTTGGTCATATATTTGAAAGAAAGAGAAAATGTTGACATTAGTGATGACGAGGCTTTATTTAAACAGCACAAGATGCCGTCTGACAACGAGGGGAAAATGCCTCACAGCAGTTGTTTTCCATCCTATTAGATCACATTTTTTAAATGATCAGTCCAGGAGGTGGCGCTGATCGACAACATTATTAGTTCAAAGATGATAAAAGCAGGTAAAATAGAAACTATCGTTTCAAAGCTGTCCAAATGTGACTGTTTACACGCATCAGCTGCCGACCGGAAGTTGTTAGCATTCTCCTTGCGGATACACGCAAAGCATAATGGGTAATTTTAAGAAAAAGCTCTATAGTTAAAAGACTTTTATAGTTAAAAATTAGGAATAAATGCATGAATAAAATGAATGAATGAATGTATGAACGAATAAATAAATGAATGAAAAAATGAAAAAACAATCAATAAATGAAAAAAATGAATGAATGAACGAATGAATGAAAAAAGAATAAATAATCGAATAAACGAATGAATAAATAAATTGATAAATAAATGAAAAAAATTATAATTGAAAAAATAAACGAATGAATGAATGAATAAATCAATAAATAAATAAATGGATGAATGAATGAATGAATACATGAAAATAGATGAATAAATGAAAGAATGAATTAATTATTGAATGAATAAATAAATAAATCAATAACTAAATGTATAAATAAATAAATGAATTAATGTATACATTAATGAATGAATTAAATTAATAAATTAATTTAATTAATATATGAATAAACGAAAAAATGAAATAAAAATGAATGAATTAATGAATGAATTTATTAATAAATAAAACGATTAAATGAAAAAATAGATGAATGAATGAATAAAATGAATGAATAAATAAAAAAATTTATAAATGAAAAAACTAAATGAATTAATTAATTAATTAAATTAATGAACGAATGAATGAATCAATAAATGAATGGATGGATGAATGAATAAATAAATAAATAAAGGAATAAATGAATGAATTAATTGATTAATTAATTAATGAAAAAAGAATAAATAAATGAAAAAATAAATAAATAAATGAATGAAAGTATGAATAAATCAATAAAAAATGTATGAATAAATAAATAAATTATTGTATGAATGAATAAATCAATGAGGGGATAGACGGACGGATAGACGAATTAATTAATTAATGATAAATCAAAAGATTGAATGAATGAATGAATGAATGAATGAATGAATGAATGAATGAATGAATGAATGAATGAATGAACAAACATACAAATGGACAGACGAAGGAATGGATGGCAAAATACAGTACCATGCTGGGGGTTGCCATGTGTTTGTTACTTGTGTTTACATAACAGCTACACTACATACAGTATAGTTTCCAGTGTGCTGCTGTAGCAGTGTAACCCCATACAACCCTGAAAACACTGTTCAACGATAATTTGGAGGGTACAAACATTTTTAGCTGATAATTCTGTCCAAACTCACCCATTCCAGCTGCGATCACCGGCAGGGGAAGGTCGTACGTGTACAGTATATATGACATCATCAGGAAGTCCATATAGCTGCGGTGACTGGGCAGAAGAACCACCGGGTGTTCCTGTACAGCCTGCTGGAGCTGAGTAGGAAAACATTACATTCAATGTACATGGTAACAAATCAAACAGCAGGAACATCAACTAAGCTACTAAAGTGCAACTAAAGTTTAAAGGCCACAAGGAGTCCTCAGTAAACCTCAATAGACATGCCTGAGCTAAATGTATTGCTATTTGACAATGTCTACAAGCTGGTCTATAATAATAAAGATTGCACAGCTAATAGGTAACATTGAGCAGTTTCAGGAATATTTAAACGTTAAAAATATTTATAACTGATACACAACATGATTTAAAGGGCACCTATTTTACCCCTTTTTCAAGATTTAAGATAAGTCGTTTGTGTCTCCAGAATGTGTCTGTAACGTTTCAGCTCAAAACACCCATCAGATTATTTATTATACCCAGAGCCGGCCATCCCTACTATAAGTGAACTAAGCAGCTGCTTAGGGCCCCACCACCTCTAGGGGGCCCCTCCACAACCCACTAATAGTCTCATAGATATATACATTAGATGTCGCCTACCCTGCTGTTGTCTATTAGAACGAATGCGTCAATAGAGCCGCCATTTTAGTACAGGGTAGCGCTCCATTGAAATGAATGCGGGACCAAGGTGAAGTGGAGGACTGTGGCCATTCAAAGCCAGAGAAATACACATATACACTTTTCTACATTGATGGATGTGACTGCACGGGCATTACCAACAAAGAATGTGTGTTTATGTGCACGGAAATGCATTACCCTCCTTCTAGGGCTGGGCGATTTTTTAGATTAATTTGAATTTACGTTTTAAGACTATTTAATTTTTTATCAAATCGAGGTATCGCGATTTTTTTAATAAAAATATTAAAGCAGCTTTTCCACTATCGTGACAAACGGTTCTAAACTGTTAGACTGCTGAATTGTGCTGATAGATTCTGTGTGTTGACGTCGCGGCTCTGTTGATGAGCTACCACAGCTGGCTCAGCGCAAGCGTGGTAGCCCATTGTCGCGAGGTGCGCGTGCAGTCAGCTGAGGTGCGCGATGCGGCGCAAGTATAAATCAAGCTTTACACTCAGGGCCGGCGCGTCCATAGAGGCGACCTAGGCGGCCGCCTTGGGCGGCAGAATAGTGAGAGAGAACCCCTCCGTCCTCACTTTCATCCGCGACACCCACCCCCTCCCGGTCCTCACTTTCATGCGCAAACCGGTAAGTTTCTATTTCACTTTCGGGTTGAGGGCGTTCGCCTAGAGCACCAGTTCAGCTTGCTCTGGCCCTGATTACACTATATACATTACACAAAATAATAAAATAGGCTAAAAGTTTTATTCGTGGCTAGAGCTTAATTAATTTGATTGACATATAGGCAATGAGACCTTTACTTCGCCTGACTGAGCGTGAGTTTATTGCATGCTGCGCTGTATTCGGAAGCACAGATCGCTCTGATCTGGGTGAGAACTTTACCAGCGACTACATGCACTGCTGAAAGCCTTTTTTTCCTGCTGTGCATCGAATCAACAACAACATATATCCATGGAACACAAACTTGCAGACTCTTTGAACAACGAGGAAATAGTTGCACCTAATTCAAAGCCCAGACGTCTGGTTTTTATACCTGCGCACCACCTGAAGGACGGTTACGGCGTGTTGTGAATGTCGGCTGTCACCGCAGAAAGTAAAATCTTTCTTTAATTTGGACTTTTGCTTGAAAGCTTTATGGAGTGGCACAGTAGCTGTCCAAGGTACTGTAGCTATGAATTAAATCATAACCCATATATGCACCAATAAACAAGTAAAATGAATGAATAAATAAAATAAATATGGATTCTTAAATGTCAGTATTGTTTTTACTCCAAAAAAATATCAATACGTTTTGACAAATGTTTTATAAAAATAAATTGAGCAATTTCCAACATTTCAGCTATAGGCTGTTATACGATTCAGTTAAATATAAGATAGACATTTAAATATAGATAGATATGTAACAGGTTTCTGTGGGGTTTTTTGTTGTTCACGGTGATCTTTAATATATACTGGGTGGTGTAGCTACGCACAAATATTTTCTAAAACGTCAAGCAGGAATTTGTCTATAGGAATGTAATAGGCTACACCTTGTTGACCAATTTATGTATGTATGGCCATTAAAAATACATGTTCCTTAACCAGATGGTTTTTCAAGTTACTTATAAAGAGATTGTTACTTCAGTCATGTTGTTGTAATGTTTTAAGTTGACTATAGTTACACAGTAAAAAAAATAAAAATTCGAAATCGTGAATCGGTCAAACTTTATGAAAAAATCTAGATTTTTTTTTTTTTGCCATATCGCTCAGCCCTACCTCCGTTTAATTGGATCTAATCCATGTCCTGAAACACACCCCCTCTCCTGCTTTCACTTCTCATTCTGACGGAAGGAGCGATTCGTTTGTGAATGAATCTCCGTTATGAACGACTCGTTCACTTAGCCGACGATAATACAAGTTTCTGGCAGCGCAGCATCTTCTTGTCATATTTCATAACATTGTTTGCTTATTTTATTCAACAAAACTAGCATAAGCTTAGAATTTAGTGCGAGTTGGTGCTACTTTGCCTCATGGTCAGGGCGGTAAGAGACTTTATCATCAATAACATTACTTGTTAAGCACAAAAGTTCATAACATAAAAAAACTTAAAAGATCGAAATCTTACCTATGAAATGTTCTGCCTTTGTGGTTTGTTTTCTTTGTTTGCTCGTTACTACACCCGTACACAGCGCTAAAGTCCATCATCTTCACATTAGCACACTGTCTTGACTAGTGCGGTTGAATGACATTTGTCCTAGGAGCACTGTACCAATGTGGCGGCGCTATTGACGCATGTTCAGGGTCCCTATGTGATATCTAGTGTATATATCTATGTAATAGTCTAAACCATTTTACAAATGATCTTCTTTGAGATTGCTTTAGCACATAAATATGTATAAGTTTTCACTGAAAAGAAAAAAAAATCATGTTCAAGTTTGTTTTACCAAGGTAACCTGCGAGACCGACCGGTCACCACAAAAAGCTTCATTGCCTGCCTCATTTTATTTACCTGATGTATTTTGGAAATTGGACTACGAAAATGAAACGAATCTAGTGCTATTTTTCAGGTATAGAAAGACTAAGGGGAAAAATGACGAGAAGAGACGTGCACAAAATCATTTTTAGCATCGCTTTAAAGTGCTATTGATGATGTTAAAGACAAAGTATAGTAGCACATTTATCGAAAATATGCAATTGCAGATTAATAAACGTCGACTGCTAATATGATATATTTTATTTTTGCCTGGTTTTACAGACCCGTTTTTTTTTTTTTTTTACTTATTTGTTGCTTGTTTTTTTCTTATTTGTTTTTATATTAATATTTTTTCAGATTTACTTTATATTATTTGTTCATTGATTTTATTATTTATGGATCAATCTTTGCATTAATGTTAATTGTTTTGTTGGTTTTTTTTTCAGTTTTTAATGAGTTCAGAATGTATATTTCATTACCAAGTAGTGCATTTTCACTTTTGTCTAATTATTGTTCAGTGTCGTTTCATTGCAGGGTTTTTGCTTTTGGAATTTATAAAAATGAAATAAAAACTCAACCTAGAATTTTTTATAGAATCTTCAATCTGTTTGCTAAATTAATAGAAAATGTTTTAAACACTCCTGCAAAAGTAGGGATCACTGGTCCCTTTAATAAGGATTGTTTAATTCTTCATTTTTGAAGCTGCTAGTTGACAAAAAATGTGCTGTTTTAAAATGTCCAAATTATTAAGACAGCCATTAAGTACAAGAAATCAGGCTTTACATTTCTGTTTCATTGATTGTATTTAATAAGCAATAAAATCACTGTGGGCCAGCTTGCAATGGCAATACTCCACTATTTAGAGCAAGGCAGGGCCCCAAAGTTATTCTGCTTAGGGCCCCCAAATGACAGGGCCGGCCCTGATTATACTTTCAGAATATTGGGATTTTCTGCTCCAAACACAATCTAGCTGTTTTTGTTTCCTGTGCCTTTAATGCTAGTTCTCCTCACCCACCGTTCCCATGTGCCTGTCAGAGTGTGCCTCAATCTCTGCCTCGGCTGTATCAGATAAACAGCAGAGTGACAGACATGAAGAAAGCAGGTCTCATGTCACGTTTGTGAAAAATACTATAGTAAGAAATTTACCAGTGAGTATTAGTACTGTTACGGTTCAGGACGTAATATAATTATTTGTTCATTTGTTTTATGTATATAAATATTATATATATAGATTTTTTTTTTTTTTGTGCATCTGGATGAAGTTGCTGACGTTGTGTTGCACGCTGTGGAGCATGCGCAGGTTTCTCTCTCTCTCTCTCTCTCCCTCTCTATAGCTGCACTTGATTGGATCCAGCTGTGTTGCGAGCGGGAGCATACTGTATAAAAGCAGAGGAGAGGAACAAAGGACGGACCTTTTACTTGGTGCAGGTCGCAAAGCTCTGTCGTCGTCGTCTCAGCTGTTGTTCCGAACATCTCATATATATTATCTCATATGTATTATTTTTGGAGAACTGAAGCTGTAGGTTGGCAATCATCATTTACTTTGAAATCCCATTTTCTCCTGGTTTGTGGCAGAGAGGGAGAAAGGGAAGTTTGTTGTAATTTTTTTGGGGTTCTTTATTTTAGCAGGTAAGTGAGGATTATTTTCCCGCAAGTTAATTGACTTCTTGTTTATTATTTTGCCCTGGATTCCCATCCAAAAAGATGCTTCCGAGATCTTTTTTTATTATTTATTATTAAAAACAGTTATTCCTTGCTAAATACCTGTTGTGGTTATTGTGAGCTGGGATAAGAGAAGGGGAAAACCCTACATTTATTATTTCAAAACTTAATTTATACTTGTGTTATTGTTCTCACCAACCCTAGGCTGGTCGGGACGTAACACTACAGAGACATGTTAATACGTGGCTGTCAATCAATTCAGTGGGCGGGGAAACCGCACTTCTACGTAAAGCTGCACTCGGCCTCAAAATGGGAGGGATTTGGATCCTATTTTAACGTCAGGAAATTAAAAAAAGAGACTTATTGTCTTTATATCACCCCAATATAATGGTGGACATACTATAGCTACACACAGTTCTGTCCAAACAGCTTACAAAAGATGATTTTCATCATAGGTGCCCTTTAAATGATCCACTGATCAAGACAGCTATAATTGAATCTTTATTATCATAGTTATACAAGCACCACTTTTAGAGTGTAAGACTGAATAATATACAATAATTCTTTGCAGGATGTCTGATATTCATCTGAGCATTTCTGTATTTTAGTAGTTTTATTGCATCTATGTGTTTGTATTATAGTAGAGTCTAAGCAGTTTTCAAAAAGCATTAATGCAAAATGGTTGTTGTTGTTTCCTATGTTTGTTTACATAGCATGCTCCAGAACATAGTGACCACTTCCAGGGTTGCCAAGTCTGCTGTTTTCAGATCAGCAGCAATTGCAGATTTGACATTGATCATTTTCAATACAAACACATAAGTTGTGTTTGTCATGCTGGGACTATTGAGTTCATTCATTCATTCATTTTCCTTCGGCTTAGTCCCTTATTTATCAGGGGTCGCCACAGTGGAATGAACCGCCAACTACTCAGGCACATGTTTTACACAATGGATGCCCTTCCAGCCACAACCCAGTACTGGGAAACAACCATACAATCTCACATTTACACACACACACACTACGGCCAATTTAGTTTACCCATTTCACCTATGCAACATGTCTTTAGACTGTGGAGTAAACCAGAGCACCCGGAGGAAACCCACACAAACACAGGGAGAACATAGAAATGCCAAGAATCAGCCAGGAATCGAACCAGCAACCTTCTTGCTGTGAGGCGACAGTGCTAACCACTGAGCCACCATGCCACCCCCTTCATGTCTATTCATTCATTAATTTTCTTTTCAGCTTAGTCCCCTTATTAATTTGGGGTTTCATTAATTTTCTTTTCAGCTTAGTCCCCTTATTAATTTGGGGTTCACAGCGAAATGAACCGCCAACTTATCCAGCATTTTACACAGCGGATGCCCTTCCAGCTGCAACCTATCACTGTGAAACATCCATACACACTCATTCACACACATACACTACGGACAATTTAGACTATCCAATTCACCTATACCACATGTTTTTGGACTTGTGGGGGAAACCCACGCAAACACAGGGAGAACATGCAAACTCCACACGGAAATGCCATCTAACCCAGCCGGGGCTCAAACCAGTGACCTTCTTGCTGTGAGGCGAACGAGCTACCCACTGCGCCACCGTGTGGCCATTACAACCATATTTTTAAACAGACAAAATAAAAAGATCATTGATGATCAAATGAAAATCGTATTATTATTAATCATTTTAATGAGTGCCTCAAGAGAAATGGAGTTTCCTTAAACCATCTAACATTATTCTATTTGAAGCAATAAGGCTGCATTAAATTAGGACACATGTTTTAGTAACAGCATTCAGCAGATGCCAGGTGTTTGAGCGGGAATTTCACACGTGTATTTTGGGAAGTCCCTCACCCTCTGGATGCCCTCCTCATTGACACACACGCTGCGGAAGAGGCACTTGAAGGCTTTGCTGAGTGTAAAGGCGAAGAAGCGAACGGTGCTGAGCTGCAGACGGTGAGCCATTTCGTCCAGAATCAACGACGCTTCCTCTGTAACACACTCAGGGCTGTCTCCTGATTCGGATGAAACCTACACACAGAGTTCAGTAAACGTTTAAACACCAAAGGCTTGATGGGAACCTATATAAACAATATTAACAATGTTTTGCCAACCACCTTCATTAACAAAACAAGCAACCGCCTGTAAAGACACACTTTTTTTTTCCGCTCCGTATGCACCAGACACCTTCTTATAAACATCCCATGTGCAATTTTGAGTGTTCTCCACAGAGATGAGCAGTGTTGGGGGTAACGCATTTTAAGTAACGCACGTTACGTAATAATATTGCTTTTTTTAAGTAACAAGTAAAGTAATGCATTACTTTTAAAAATAAGTAATATTATTTGAGTTACTTTTAAAAAAAAAAAACGTAACAAGTTAATTTTTACCTTGCTTAATTGGCTTTTACAAAAAATATTGCGGAATAAAAGGTTGAATCAAACACTCAATGAGAGAGCGTGCTGTGATGAAACAGACTGTCGGCTCGCACTCATCATCAGGTCTCTTTTTTTTTACAGCAGATGAGTCAGTGTACTGTTCTACTAACTGAATATCTCAGGATATTGGTTTATTTCGAGTCAGAGGGGGTATCCAGTATGTTAAAAGTATGTAATTAAGTACCTACTGAAGACACAAACCATTTCACGACATTTCCGTTCAATTTAACGGACTGGTTCTACCGGTTCACTTAGAAGATCTGGTTAAAACAAACGATTCATTCGTGAATCGCCCATCATCACTACAGACAGTCAGAAGCAGAAACAATGGCAGGCCGGAGACTTACATTTTTGTTAGGATTCTTGTTATATTAATTCATTGAAAAAAAAGAGGTGGATTGTCGTTAAATGTAGATTATTGTTAATTAAAACTCTGGACAACTGCAAGAAACACGACATCGAAAAAAACTAAACAAAACAGCTAACGTTAAACAACAAATGAATGACATCAGTTTACGTTCTCCAGGTAAATCTATTAATTCGACTAAACTAAAAAAATGGTTATTGCTTTTATTGTTGAGGAGATGCAGCCAATGTCTACTGTAGAAGCGACTACGTTTTGTAATATAGAAAGATTTTTTTTTCTCTTTTGGGAGATGATTTACACATTTGTTAAGTCCATTAAAGAAATTTATTCAATGTATGAAGCTCAAAGATTTGTTTTGATTTGGGGATGTTTTTGTTAACGTCTTACTGTTCATTTTGTTATTAAACATTTTAAAGGTCTCAAATCTGTTTTTGCCCTAATATAAATTATGGTATCACTTTATATTGATGGTCCCTTTAACGCATTTTGTTGAATTTAAGTAACATTGCATCTACATGCCAACTAATTCTCAATAGATTATAAGTAGACGGTTAGGTTGGGGTTAGTGTTAGGGTTAGTTTGTTGACAAACTTGCAAAGTTTCTTATAGTCAGTTAAATATCTGTTGAAAGAGCAGTATCAGCAGACATTAAGCTGACAGTCTACTAATACTCAAATGAAAAGTAATTGGCATGTAGTTGCAATGCAACTTTTAGTCAACAAAATGTGCAATAGAGACCATCAAAATAAAGTCTTACCAAAATTATTTCATATTAGTACGCTTAGGCTTTATTGCAATCTTTATCTCAATGGACAGTGAAGGGCACCCATGGTGAAAAATCTACTTTTCAAGCTGTTTGGTCAGACATATGTGTAGGTATAGTGTATAAACCATCATATTGGGGTGATGTAAACACACCCAGTCCTTTTTTTTTTCAATTTAACAACATAAAAACGGTGGACCAATTGGAGCGGTTTTGAGACCGACCGTAACTTGACGTAGGAGTGCGGTCCCCCCGCCCACCGAATTTATTGACAGCCGCGTATTAACATGTCTCCGTAGTAACGTGTATAATCATATCCACAAGACAGGACGTGCGCAAATCAACTGTAAATATAAGGTCTGTTCAGTTTGCTAGGATCATCAATCATCATCAAATGTGATCAAGAGTGAGTTTGACAAGCTTAAAATATTTTAAAACCGTGCATGTGTGTAATGAATTACAGCGATTTACTTCAGCTTTACTTCATCAACACAGCCGCGTGTCAGAACAATTATACAAGACGCTTCAATCCCGGTTTGTGGACGTTAAATCAGGTTTATTTTGTACATTACCGTAACACATATCCATACAGCAGTGGATATTAACCTGTATCCTGTCAAATTTGCGTGCAAAGACAGTGCAAAGCTAAACGCGCGCGCTGTATGTATGTGCGTGTGTGTCTGGACTGTGTGTGTGTCTGTGCGTGAACTTTGTAACAACATTGTGTGTGACTCATCCTGCTGCTCCACACAACAAATGCATCAAATACTCATTGGTAAAGGTCTTACTGTAGTTTTTCTCACAATCTGCTTCCTTTATGAGATCTGCTTTCTATATTCTGTGTCAATTGTCTGAGGTAGCCGAGGGTGGAGACTGAGGCACGCTGACAGGCACGTGGGAACGGTGGGCGGGGAGGACTAGCCTTAAAGGCCCAGTACACAATAACGGCAAAATCTGTTGAGAGCTATAAAACACAAAATAGTCAAAGCTATAATAACTAATCTGATGGGTGCTTTGAGCTGAAACTTTACAGACACATTCTGGGGACACAAAAGACTTAAATTAAATCTGGAAAAAGAGGTAACCTAGGTGCCCTTTAACTAATAACACAAAACGTACAAAAGTAGCAAGCACATTACTTTACATGCTTTCATGTATCTGTATCTGGGCCCAGAAAGTTCTCAAAATATAATTTTATTCTACATTTTTAAAAGGAAATGAAAGGTGATATAGGTGTTGGTTAAATGCAAAGCTTCTTTATAAAAAGGTGAAAAAACACCTGCAAATTCTGAAAGAGATTAAACCTCAGCCAGGTAAGGAAATGTAACTCAAAAGTAATATAAAGCATTACTTTCCATAAAATGTAGTAACGCAATTAGTTACTTTTTTGGGGGAAGAAACTCAATATTGTAATGCACTACTTTCAAAAGTAATATTCCCCAACACTGGAGGTGAGTGGACTTGACAAATTATCGGTAGAACTCAGTGTTTTTATAAATGTTATTCTATTCAAAGCAACATTCAGGGATGAAGTTTAAGCCTTAAGCCATTTGTGTTTATATTGCATGTGATCTGTGTTAATTTTGTTGACGAAAACATTTTCATCATAATTTTCTTGTTGAACAAGTTTCTACCGATGAAAAATTAAGTGATGATGACGACAATTATAATGAAATTGGCACATTTTTTCTCTCCAAAATTCTTCAGGAACTTCATAAATGTTTAAAACCACTTGAGTGTGAACGGTCTCTTTAAGGTGAAGTATGAAATCTAAGAGAACTGTGCTGTGGCGCTCTCTGTGTTCTTCCTGTACCTGTTTGATAACATGTTGCAGATGGTCGGACTGCAGAACGATGGTTTTCAGCACACTGGCTTTGCAGGGCACGAGTCCTTTGTAGAGAGTTGGAGTGTAACATTTCAACGCGTATCTCAGATCACTGCAGCGCCGTCTCTCCTCCAGAACGTCCTCAAAATCATCCCGCTTCTTCAGCATCGGATGCCTAGGCTGTATTAAAAACAGAAACAAGGCTTTTTTTAAAATAAGACAATGGGGAAAAAATAATTAAATGATTTTAGTGAAGAATAAAATGACAAAAACTGATAATAAGTACACACTTAATAAGTTTGTTGGAGAAAAATACACATTTCACAGATTTTTTAATGAATTAATTGTTATATAACTTGTTATATACAGTTTTACGCAAAAGTTTGACCACCCCTGATAATTATCATAATTGCAAGTCATAGTCTGCAGGTCTTTCAAAGCATCAAATTTATTTGGATATATTTTATACCTTAGCGAAAAAGCAACATTTTAGTAATGACAACATTTATTTAATCAACAGATCCAATGCAATTTAAGTCTTAACAAAAACAGAAAGGTGCAAAAATGTGGGCTCCCCAACAAAATAATGACATCAATCTTTTGTACAGCCACCTTTTGCTGAAATAACAGCCTGTGGACGCTTCTTAACGTCAACGATAAGTCCCTGAAATCTTGCTGAAGGCATTTTGGGTGATTCTTCCTTCTTCAGTTTCTCCAGTTCAGTCAGGTTTGATGGGTGCTGAGCGTGAACGATCCTTTTCAAAATAATCCATAGATTTTCGATGATATTAAAGTCTGGGGACTGGGATGGCCATTCTAGATCATTGTGTCATGTCCAAGCATGAATTCTATGGTAGATCTTGAACTGTGCTTTGGGTCATTTTCCTGCTGAAACACCCAACCCTGCCATAACTTCAGCCTCTTGACTGATCCCTGAAAATTGTTCTTCAGAATCTGCTTATACTGGATGGAATCCATGCGACTTTCAACTCTTACAAGGTTTCCAGTACCTGTGCTTGCCACATGACCTCAATGCACGATGAACCCCTTACCATATTTTACAGTAGGGAGCAGGTTCTTCTCCTCTGCTATTTTTCTGCCTGTTATTGTGACCAAATAACTCAATCTTAGTTTTATCTGTCCACAATATATATTTTTCCAAAATGATTCAGGCTTGTACAGATGAGCCTTTGCATAACTCAAACAACTCTTCTTGTTGGCAGAATGCAGAAAAGGCTTTTTCCTGCATCACCTGCCACTTAGCTGTTTACTTGTGAAGAAGACATTGCTGGAGTTCTTTGAAGGTGGTCTGTGGTTTGTCTGTGACCATTCTAACCACTCTTCACCTTTGCCTTTCAGATATTTTTTTTTTTGGCCCACCACATCTTTCCTTCACAAGAACTGCTCCTGTAGACTTCAATTTTCTTACTATATTTCTGACTGTGGAGATAGAGACTTTAAACCTTTGTGATAGCTTTTTGCATCCTTCTCCTAATTTATGTTGGGGAATTATCCTAGTTTTTAGTTCATTAGGAAGTTCTTTTGAGGTTCCCATGTTGCAACTTTCTGGTTCACAATAAGGAGAAGCACAATAGCAATCAGCTATCTTAAATATCCTTTTTCATGATTGGGTGCACGTGTGTTAGGATTGTTAAGGTTCACTAAGTCACTCAAATCAATTTTGTGTTGTAATCAATCAGCAAACTTGTAATCAATCAGTGCCTAAACTTTTGCACTAAACTTTTTTCAGTTTTATGCTGCGGTCACACTAGAGTTTGAGCTTGCGATATTCTGTAGTACGGCGCTCCGAAAAGGGGCGGGATTAAACAAGATAATTAGACATTTTAAAAAGTGAGCGATTGGTCCATATTTTAAATTTCTGTCCAGAGAGGTCATGTTTTGATCCTCGATTGGTGTCACACACTCAAGTGATGCAATTTCGCAGAGCAAAGTTCACCAAAATTGAACTTTACAACGCAGCAAACTGCGAAACTTGTCGCAAAAGCTTGCGTTTCCGGTCTGACGCATTCGTGTGCGTATGAATGGAAGTCTATGGAAAGAAAAGTGCAGTGTGACTGCAGCTTTAATTTATTTTCACACATCTCAATACTGCTACATGATGGATTTCTGTCTGAAAAAATGACATTATCTGGCTTTCTCTAGAAACCGAATGGCATTTCACTGTGATCTTCTCTTATAGAGAAAGAGCACATTACTATGTAGCCAGAGGGGTGCCCAAACTTTTGCATAAAACTGTAACAGCATATAAGTTAATATGAATAAATTGTGAATCTGTGAATTTTCAAAAATACCCACAACATGCAGTAAGACACTTACAATTTACATTATGTGAAAATAAATGACTAATCTATTACTTGATGACTTTATTATTATTATGGATAGTAATGGTAATATGATCATAAATGAATGAGTATAGTAATGATTATATCATTATTACTATTACTTTTATTATTATTATTATCATCATCATCATAAAATGTGAAAAAGTTGCTAAACGGAAGTAAGGGGCGTGTCTGTATGGTCATAAAATATAAGACAACAAAATATTTAGAAAATTGTAGTTACACATATGTACATATATTTTTACTTGTACAATTAATAATAATAGCCTATAGGTATACTATAGTGTTGATTTAAAGAATTGCATTATTGTTTATTAGTTTAATATGGCTCTAAACCAAATTAAATCAATTTTAAAAACACTGGAACAAACAATGTGGCTGATCATGTTTTTTGCTTTATGAAAAGTTCACGTGCTTTGTTCATGCAGTGTACTTAATATATCGCTTGAGGAGAACATTAGAGGAATCTTTATGACAGATTGACAGTGAAATGTTGCAAGCATGTGCTGCTCTTTAAGGAAGCGTGGAAACATATTATGTCACTAAAACACTTACCGAATATAGTGCTCTATACGCCATTTCGATTCCGTACCTATCAAAGCATGAGTGTAATAAATCAGACGAGTTCTGGGTGAGAAAGTTTGGATCAAGGTTGGTCGTTCAGCCTGTACTCATTCCTGACAGGGAAATACAAGAGCGTCGAATGAGCTGAAACCGCGGTGATCTGGTGGGCGGGGGTTGGATTGGTCAATGTGTTCGTTTTATTATTTATTATTACAATACTTTAGATGCTATGAGGTGTAAATATTAAAAATACTGAAATGTAATATTTGTATTACCTTATAGACGTCACTTGGTGTATTTACTAGGTGACAGTTTTGAACACAACAAAGAACTTCTACGTTTAGCCAATCAGAAACGCCCTCTCTATATGTCAATCATTTTAGGAGCTTGCGCTAATTGGCTTCTGGTTGGCTGAGATGTCCGCGGAGGGCGGGCTTTGTGATTTCAGCGACGAGGTGTGTTTATGAAGAAAAACGGAATAAATGCCTTATAACGGCTATATATTAAAATATTTATAGCAATGTCTAAAATTAAACCTGATATTGCTTACGTTTCAACCATAGAGTGTTTCTGACTTGTGTGGTCACAAGATATGATTTTTATTTTTATGTAATGTCTTTATTTAACATTCAGCACGCTTTTTAAAAGTCAAATATCACAAATTGAAAGTGTTAGATATATTTAAAATGGTAAATCTTTTATCTACAGTTTACTCTAACTTAGTAGGACAAAAAAGTTTTGATTTAATGGGGGCGGATTGTATTCCGGGCCGCCTTGCGCCATCTAAAGGCAAACTACTTTTAAACAGTCGTTTATTTACTTTTTCCCTTCTTTGTTTTCATCACATGGGCGGTGTCAAAAATTCACATTGAGCTACTTCCGGGATTTACAACAGATTTACGGAGCGCGAAAAAGGACAATTCGCGTGCTTAACGCACACACGTGAAACACACGTAAACAACCTTTCTGTTAAAACCTGGTTTGTTTGTGAAAATGAGCTTAACAAACGACAAACATGAGGGAGCAGTGGATGACGATCGTCTTTTCCTCGATCAAGTTCTGAACAAGTTGTATGATTTTGGTAAGAAGACTGTAATATTAGACTTGCACGCATGCATACTAACACACATACAGTAGATGATTATTATTTAACAGCTTATATTTTAAAACGAATCATAAAGAAAAGCCACCGAAGAGTACCCATATAGCCATTTATTCACAATACACCAATACAACAGTGACCTACCGCATGCAGTGTAGTATCAGTGGTGGAAAGAGTTCTGAAAAATCATACTCAAGTAAAAGTACCATTACTTGGCCTAAATTGTAGTGCAAGTAGAGTAAAAGTATATGTTGTAAATATGACTCAAAATATGAGTAAAAAGTATACCTTTTAAAAGTACTCAAGAGTAGTGAGTATTACACTGTGAAATGTTGATGAGCTTACGTGCAGTTTGTGCAGGGATGTGTAAACGTAACATTCTGTAGTGCATTTAGTGATCTTCCTACATGTATATTCGTTCCTTCCTTCCAATTTTCCTTCTATTGTTGGTTTGTTTGTTTCTTTCTTCGTTTATTTGTTTGTTCGTTCCTTCATTTGTTTTTTGTTCCTTCATTCCTCCCTTCATTCGTTCCCTCATTAATTCGTTCGTTCATTATATTTTGTTCCTTCCTTTGTTCATTCATTCATTTATTTGTTCGTTCGTTCATTCCTTCCTTCCTTAGTTTGTTCAGTCCTTCCTTGTATCCTTCTGTCATTTATTTGGTCCATCCTTCATTTCTCCCTTCATTTGTTCCCTCATTAATTAATTTGTTCTTTCATATTTTGTTCCTTCCTTCATTTGGTCCTTTGTTCATTTGTTCGTTTTTTTTCCTTCCTTCCTTCTTTACTTAGCTTTAGGGATGCACCGATACCATTTTTTCCCAACCGATCCGATCTCGATACCAAAATTCTGAATATCGATCGATACCGATCCGATTCCGATACTGTGCCGTTTTTTTTGTTGTCCCCAACGCGTTGAGACTGATAGGTGCATCTTTTGCATGGTTTACTAATGTTTTGCCGTTGCGCTGCTATGTGCTCTCGAGCGGAAAAAGCGTGTTATGTCAGTCTCCTCTTTTTCATTCTTCAATCAAATGAAAGCAGAGGCGGGTTGGGTTTTCTTTGAGGTGACAGCAGTGTCTGTGTTGTCAAGACGACTTCGGCGATCTTTTAATGATGGAGGAGAGACTTGTGGTCGCTGTTTCAAGTCATTCAAAGCTGTATGACTTTACAAATCTTGAATATCATAATGCAATTAAAAATTACAATTACTGACAGTAATACTCGCGCACAACACGGCTCAGCTGATTCAGTCGTTTCCTAGTGGCATAAAAAGAGCACCGCGCTCCTTTTTATCTTGTCATCAATAAAGGCAGTGCGGTGCGCCTCGCGTTTTTGCAATGGAAAAGCGCGTGCAGTCACAGTAACGTGCAACCACACGTGCCTACATATTTTGTCAAAGAAGCAAAATGAAAGAAGGATATTTCTGCTCATAGTTTGACACAGAATTGTTGACAAACCAGCCAGCGATGACGTGGATCACCTCTGTGCTGCCAGAGCCGTGTCATAAACTCAATAAATAGGCTAATGGTAATTTACTGTTCAACTAGCAAACCAACCTTTTTTCCATTTGGAAAATTACAGTTATTAATAGTTCTTATATAATATAATTTTTTAATAGCCTACATAGTCTAATCTACCAATCAAACAAATCTAAAGTTTTTTTTTTTGCATAGGCTACTGGACCTCGCACCAAACTGAGGCTTTCATTTTACAGCTTAAAAAAACATGTATGCAAATAATGCAATATCATATGTAAACAACAAAATTGTTATATGCTATGTAGTAGCCAATACTTTACAAAAAGTCAACATAGAGCCTTTAGGTTCATTGTCTTTCATTACACGCAGCGCGCGCACATTAACCGCAAATGAGACAGGAAATAAGTCATAATCGTAATTAAAGACATAATCTTTAAACTAATGAATTCTATGAAACATGTTGACAGGGGATTTGTAATATTTAACATTAATTAATTAACATTAATTAAATGCATATTTAAAAACATGATTGGACAAACGGCCTGCCGGTTCTTAAAAAGTATTCAGTGTTTTCGTTTTGTAATTTACATTTGTCATTTAAGGAAAAGATCTAGAGCAGGATTTATTTCATTCTTTTTATTTTATTCTGTTTTTATATGCTGCTAAAAACACAGCAGGTGAAGATCCTCTATTATGTTCTGATGCTGTTTGCATTTAAAATAAATAAGTATTTTAAAATGCAATATTTAATGTGTCATACAAAATATAGGCACGTCAATTATATTTTTATTAATATTTTAATATTAATCTGTTAGCGGTTAACATTCGGTTAATGAGCCAAAATTAACCGAAATGAGCAGTTTCTATAGCTCTGGTGCTAAACTAAAATCATCTTCTTTAGTAAAAAATAACAGACCTATAGGTATACATGACAGACGGCACAATATAACTAAAAACATGCTTGCTGTAAAACTAGGCTACATTATTTGAGCATTCCTTTTGATATTGTCCTTTCCTTTTTAATATTAAGATTTTTCTTTGAAATCTGCAATAGGCTATTGACATCGTTGGTAAAATAATCAGCCTTTTATTACATTTATTAATTATATTAAATTAAAGCCTGATATTTTCCTGCAGGTTTGATGCAGATTAAACTAAACCGTCTGATGCCATTTTTACTTAATAATTCCTCTCCAAATCTCGCCGTGAGTGAGACGGAGAAAGTTCAAAAGCCAAAACACAAACTGGTCTGTTTAATAAAATATTAATATATTAAATTACAGTGAAATATTCACAGTTTCAGAGTAGCCTATATTAGGCTAAATCATTTTCTGTTAATAACAATCCATATTGCGCCCGTCAGTTTCACCTTTAATTTATATAATAAACTACTGTGACCACAATGGGCCAGACTTTAAAACTATTCGCAGCAATTAAAGTATTCACCTTAGAAAAATAAACTCAATCTGAAGGATGGGAGAACAAACTCATTGTAAGATTAATCTTATACGGAGCGCCGCACCTCACCTCTGCGCATGCAGCCGGCAAGTGAATGAAAGCGCTTGATGCATCGGAGACAGCGCGCAGCGCTCCGGTATCTGCAGACATTTGCAAAACAGCAGCTCAAATGGAAGAAATAAGTGCGTTGAGGATCTGTCCAATGCATTATTGAGGCTTTTCTGATTAAACATTTCAGGTAGGCCTACTTTGTGTGCGAAGAGCAGGTAATAACCGTCTCCACTCCAGTATTCCAAATGCGATCTAATCTAACACACACAGCAGCGCAAACATGATGAAATAAACTCCTGCTGCAGGTCAAAATGAAACCATTTAATGCAAAACTAAATGCATATCTCCACTAATTATTTAGACTAAAAGGAACAAATAGTCTTAGAGAAAGTTTTTCCTGTTGTCAAATGCGACAAGCAGACTGAATTGTGAATGAATGGAGAATGATTGACAGGCGCAGCGGCGGGAAGGGCTGAACTGAACATGAATTTAAACACTTTAATATTCATCTGTACTTCACATTAAACTGTAGAATGGCTTCAGAACATTTCGGATATAGTGGGCCTACATGACAACGTTCTAGTGCCTTTAAATAGGCTTCATGTAGCCTATTATTTGGCTTATAAACACAGAATATAGTGCACGCGCAAGATCGGATTTGGATCGGTACCAGCTGGCCGATACCCGATCCAGCAAAAATATGCGATATCGAACCGATATCCGATCCAAGTATCGGCATCGGTGCATCCCTACTTAGCTTGTTCAATCCTTCCTTAAATCCTTCCCTCATTCATTTCAACCCAGCCTCATTCTAAAAACTTACCTCTATACATTTCTGGAGATCGCGAAATACGTCCTAGGGGTACGTTTTGTTTTTTGCAGATTTTGCATTTACGAATCCTCGAGACGCCGCTGTGTATGCTTTTTGAGATTTCAAATTTCTCTTGCGAGTGCCATTCGCGCCTGCTGTTCTTGCATAAATCCACCAGAGGCCGCTGTCGGCTGACCTATACTCAACCGATAGTGTTTTCAAATGCAATCCAGAAAAAGAAAAGCCCTCGTCTGATTTTTACCACGTTTTCAGATTTTCATCGTGGCCAACCAAGTCCGCCAACGTACATGGCGAGCTAAAGGAACAAACTGCTTACAGCGGAAAAGCTGTTCATACGGAGGTAAGCGGTCAGCTGGTAAGCGCGAAAAGAAATGGCATCATACCACCCTATAGCGTTCGTTTAAAAAAATGAAATGCAGCCATACATACCTCTGGCTACATAACTTGCGGCCTTCAGAAACTTGTATAGGACTGCGTTTTCAGAATAAGCCTATGTTGATTCATTTGGTCCTTCCTTCCTTCATTAGTTCTGCCCTTCCTTCGTTCGGTTCTTCCTTCCATTCCTTGTTCAGTCCTTCCTTCATTTGGCCCTTCCTTCCATTCTTCATTCGTTCCATTAAGTGATTGTTTAAGGCTGTTTAGTGTTTTCAGTCATCATACAGTCGACATCCTTCATTTTCTCATTAGTGACATGCAGTCTATAAAAAGTCTCTTGGTCATTGCGTGTAAAGATTTTGGACATCTGCTTGGACATTTTTAATACTTCCAAAAGGTTTGATGCATTTATAAAGCGCCCATGTTTTGCGGTTGTTCAGTATGATGCAATTTTCTTTCTATGTGCAATTTGATTGGACAGGAATCACAGGACTGATTTTTCTACTTTAGCCAATCACCAAAGACAAGAAAGAAATAAAGTAGTGACTGCACGTTGAAGGAAAGTAGTGGAGTAAAAGCACCGATACTGCACTAAAAATGTACTCCAGGGAAAGTAAAACCCATCTCCCGTATTGTTATGTCTCCCGGAAAACTCCCGGAATCCCCCCGCCCCGCTCCGCAGTGGAGGAAACCCACGCCAACACAATGGGAGAACATGCAAACTCCACACAGAATGTGTGACCTTCTTGCTGTGCGGTGACAGTGCTAACCACTGAGCCATCGTGTCGCCCTACACTTTACCTTATTAAACATAGTTGTTTGTTGTGCTGTGTACAAATGCGTATGAGAAAGTATTGCATTGTATATTGTTATAAGGTGCTGTGTACAAGTTCGTATGAGAAAGTATTGCACATATTTATTGCACAGTAGGAGAATATTAACTGTTTTTGAGGTAGATGGCCTGAGGAAAGAAACTTTTCCTGTGTCTGGGTGTTTTTGTGCTTGGTGCTCTGTAGCGCCGATCAGACGCTAACAGTTTAAACAGGAAGTGTGCTAGGTGCGAGCTGTCCAGAGTGATTTTGCGAACCCTTTTACTCACTCTGGAAGAGTACAGTTCTTGAAGTGTAGGAAGGGTAATGCCAGTGATTCGTTCAGCAGTCCGGACTATTCGCTGTAGCCTATGGAGGTCAGTTTTGGCAGCTGAGCAGAACCAGACGGTGATTGAAGTGCAGAGGATGGATTGGATGAGAGCTGAGTAGAACTGTACGAGCAGCTCCTGTGGCAGGTTGAACGTCCTCAGCTGACGAAGGAAGTACAGTCTCTGCTGGGCTTTCTTCACAATAGAGTCTATGTGAATGTCCCACTTCAGATCCTGAGAGATGGTGGTGTCCAGGAACCTGAATGACTCTACTGCAGCCACAGGGCTGTTCATGATGAGTGGGGGGAGTGCAGGGGGGTTTCTCCTAAAGTCCACTATTATCTTCACTGTTTTAAGCGTGTTCAGCTCCAGGTTGTTGTATCTGCACCATAAAGTCAGTCGATCCACCTTCTGTCTGTATGCAGACTTGTGACCGTTCCGGATGAGGCCGATAACAGTAGTCCGCAAACTTCAGGAGCTTGATGGAGGGTTTTTTTGTGGTGCAGTCATTGGTGTACAGGGAGAAGAGCAGTGGGGAGAGAACACATCCCTGGGGGGCACCAGTGCTGATGGTGCGGCTGTCGGGCATGGTTTTGCCCATTCTGGCTAGCTGTTGTCTAACTGTCATAAAGCTGGTGGTCCATTGACAGACAGAGCTAGGAACAGAGAGCTGGGTCAGTTTGTACTTGAGCAGTGATGGGACGATGGTATTAAAGACAGAACTGATGTCCACAAACAGTATCCTTGCATAGTTTCCTGGTTTGTCCAGATGTTGTAGGGTATAATGCAGTCCCATGTTAACTGCATCATCCACAGACCAGTTTGCTCTATAGTCAAACTGCACGGGATCCAGCAAAGGTCCAGCGATGTCCTTCATATATGCTAGCACCAGTCTTTCGAATGACTTCATGGCCACAGATGTTAAGGCAACAGGTCTGTAGTCATTGAGTCCTGTGATCTTTGGCTTTTTCGGGATTGGGATGATGGTGGTGCATTTGAAGCAGGATGGAACTTTGCGCAGTTCCAGTGATTTGTTGAAGATCTGTGAGAAAATGGGAGCCAGCTGGTCAGCGCAAGTTCTCAGACAGGCTGGTGAGGCCACAATCCAATTTACCTCATCCATAGTATGTTCTAGTCAATGGCTGCTGCTTTCCAATTCCTCATTTGTGTTCAACAAAAGATAGCAACTCAATCAGGATTGAAGTCAGAAAACGAAGAATGAGTAAATGATGACAGAATTTAAATTTTTGGGGTGAAATTATTCAGTTTTACTTGTTCCATTGTCAGCAATTGCACATGTTCTGTTGAGGGAGGTCTTAGGGCGTACTCACACTATGTACAGTTGCCTTGAACCGGGCCACAGCACGCTTGTCCCCCCTCTCGTCTCCCCCGACAGCCCGTACTCACATTACATTCGGGCCTGGGCACGCTTGCGTCATCGATGATGCGCTGTTCAGTAAGCACAGTGGAGATTTCTTTAGTTATATCGTTTAAGTTGTTTGATATGCAGTGACACGCATAAACAATCATAAAGTCCTCGAGCTGCAGGAATTAGGAGGTTTGCTGAAGGTGCAGTTGTCGTGCAGTGAGGCGTTTGCGTCTTCAATAAACTACAACAATTTTGCGTTCATTGAAGAGTACAAATGATTAATTAATCCATATCAAACAGTCCCTTAAAAGTCACGTCTTGCTTTCAGTTTCGGGCTCAGGCGGGTTTTGCACTCACACACAACCATACTGCGCCAAAGCCCAAGTGAACCGCGCTCTGCCACACCTCTTCCAACTGGGCCAGGGCAGGCCAAGTGAACCGTGCAATGCATGAGCCTGATTCAGAGCACTCACACTTCTCAAACTATCCGGGAAACGGGCCTGGGCACAGTTCGGATAGCATAGTGTGAGTACACCCTTAGTCGCAAAATTTAGCTACTGGCATACCTCAAGGCTCACTGCTTGGACCTCTTCTCTTCAATATCTTCAATGCTGATTGCACTAAAATCTACTCAGGTAAAGTTAGTTTTATATTCACACATTTATTCAGTGACAGCACATGACACGGTCTATATTGTTTACCATGCTACTTTTGGTCTGAAATTAGCACTATTCAATTGACTGTGACCAATGTTGTGCTTTAATAGTCATCGGGTGCTAATATGATTTCACTATTTAGAATTTGCAAACTTTTCTAAAAGTATAGTATTGAGGAAAAAGTCTGAATGTGTGAATACTTTCACAACTTTACCTCAATCTAAAACCTTCATCTCATTCAAGTTTGATAATCCGACAGTAGAAGTTTGTATCTTAGCTTGCCTGCATGGCAGATGTTTCATGCTAAATGAAGGATTATTAAAGAGATACTTCAACCAAAAATGAAAATTCTGTCACAATTGACTCTCCCTTCATTTGTTTCAGACCTGTTTGTGTTTCTTTTGAACACAAGAAGGCTGGAAACCTTTAACCATTTAATTCCATAGTAATTGTTTTTCCTACCATGAAAGTGAATGGTTACAGGTTTTCAGCTTTCTACAAAATCTTTTTTGGTGTTCAACAGAAAAAAAGAAACTCATAATGTCTTGAGGACGAGTAAATACAGTAGTGTGTGAAGTTAAATTTTGGGGTGAACTATCCCTTTAACTAGGGATCCCTCTAACTGCACGACATTGGAAAAAAAACTGATATTGCGATTTATTTTATTCCTACGATATATATTGCAATATTGAGTATAATTTCACCAGATGAAATCAATAGGTCTGTTTGGAAAGAATTCATAATTGTATATATGTTGGGAGGATTTCATAAAGCATAGATTTTAATAAAGCAATCACAAACATTGATAAATACAGTAGAGAAATAATACTGTACAAATTAAATGCACAGTGCTTTAGGATTTTCTGTAAGAAAATCAGCAATGATCAGAAACACAAATATAATAATCAAACATAAAATACTGTATAATCCTGTATATCTAAACACAAATACAGTTAAAGTTAGAAACGTCATTTCTTATGTCGGAATACTTCAAAACTAAAAACTTTATGCCCTAAAAACACAGATAATTGCTAAAAGTTTTGGTTACGTTATGGATAAACGTTGCAATGACTCCACAAATCACCAGTGTTTTGAAATATGGTCAATAATATCACCGGTTCGACATCGCAGATCCTTCGATGTGACTATTGTGGATGCACAATATTGCGATATCTATGCTGAAACGATATACACTCACCGACTTTATTAGGTACACCTGTCCAACTCTTTAATGCAAATTTCTAATCAGCCAATCAGATGGCAGCTACTCAATGCATTTAGGCATGTAGACATGGTCAAGACGATCTGCTGCAGTTCAAACCGAGCATCAGAATGGGGAAGAAAGGTGATTTAAGTAAATTTGAGCATGGCATGGTTGTTGGTGCCAGATGGGCTGGTCTGAGTATTTCAGAAGCTGCTGATCTGCTGGGATTTTCATGCACAACCATCTCTCATGCCTAATGCCTTGTTGATGGCAGAGGTTAGAGGAGAATGGCCAGACTGGTTGGAGCTGATACAAAGGCAACAGTAACTCAAATAACCATTTGTTACAACCGAGGTATGCAGACGAGCATCTCTGAACGCACAACACATCAAACCTTGTGGCCGAAGGGCTACAGCAGCAGAAGACCACACCGGGTGCCACTTTTGTCAGATATGAACAGGAAACTGAGGCTACAATTTGCAGAGGCTCATCAAAATTAGACAATAAAAGATTGGAAATACGTTGCCTGGTCTGATGAGTCTCGATTTCTGCTGCAACATTCAGATGGTAGGGTCAGAATTTGGCAACAACATGAAAGCATGGATCCATCCTGTCTTGTATCAACGGCTCAGGCTGGTGGTGGTGTAATGGTGTGTGGGATATTTTCTTGGCACACTTTGGGCCCATTAGTACCAATTGAGCATCATATCAACGCCACAGCCTACCTGAATATTGTTGCTGATCATATCCATCACTTTATGAGCACAGTGAACCCATCTTCTGATGGCTACTTTCAGCAGGATAACGCGCCATGTCATAAAGCGCGAATCATCTCAGACTGGTTTCTTGAACATGACAATGAGTTTACTGTACTCAGATGGCCTCCACAGTCACCAGGATTCAATCCAAAAGAGCACCTTTGGGATGTGTTGGAACGGGAGATTCGCATCATGGATGTGCAGCCGACAAATCTGCAGCAACTGCGTGATGCTATCATGTCAATATGGACCAAAATCTCTAAGGAATATTTCCAGTACCTTGTTGAATCTATGCCACGAAGGATTAAGGCAGTTCTGAAGGCAAAAGGGGGTCCAACCCGGTACTAGTAAGGTGTACCTAATAAAGTGGCCGTTGAGTGTATTGGGCAGCCCTACGTTTAGTTTACTAAACGTACTTACTGTACAAAGGCCTGCATATCAAGAATACTAATAGCAGGCTATGAAATTTATAATTACTGATTATTACTTTTTATGTCATTTTTCATGTTTAGGTGATGGAGAAAACAAAAGGTCAAAGAAATGTCTGAAAAGAAAGAAGAACTTATCTAAAGACGCTGACACTGTGAATGAAGCTAAAGGAAACACAGACTCAAACTCAACAGCTGGAACCAAACAATCCATGGTGGAGGTGGTTACATTTGTAGATCCTCTAAAGAAGAACAAATTATCACAGTCTGTTGAACCAAAGCAGAAGGTAAGAGTGACATTCAGCTTCAAAAGTGCATTATTATTATTTTTTATTGCTATTTATTTGCTGCTCATGATGTTTATGGTTACTGTTGTTGGATGGCCATCAGTTTTTCTCTTGGTGGCGATGGTGCAGTTTTGGTATCTACCAGCAGGGGCTTACTAGTGTCATATCTTAAACTCCTGGGTCAGTTCATGCCAAGCTCAAATCCTTATGCAGGGTGTCCACAGGGTCTAATAAAAAGTCTTTAAATGTCTTAAATTACAAAATCTAAAATTTTCATAATCATAATAAGAAATAATCATTTTAAACAGGTCTTAATTTTCCTTTGATTATGTAAAGCTACCCAATCGATCCAACACACATCCAATCACCAACAATACATCTCAATAAATCTTTTAGCAAAACTCTATTATAACTAATATTATTTTATTTATTGTTTATTTGACATGAACATCACATAACACTGGACAAACAAAGTGTTTTAGCAGACTTGCTAATTCTAAACACCTGTCCAAGGGAGGCTTGATATAAAATGAAATGAAAATAAATACATATACACAACATTATAAATCTTTACATAAAATTGCTGTAAAGCAAAAGCGAAAAAGCTTTTTTTATTATTATTATTATTTTTTTTAGTTAAAAACAATGCATTTTTACAACTAGGTTCTGCTTGATTATTAAAAATATGTGACCAAAAAATTGCTAATTATAATTTGCTTCTTGATGGGGCAAGGAGTATTTTTTTTTTCTGCCTGCTGGCTCTTTAAGAAAATCCTTAGCGTTTAACCCTATTTAAGTCTGAAATTTCATTCTTGATGGTCTTAAAAAGGTCATAAAAAGTCTTAAATTTGGCTGGTGAAACCTGCAGAAACCCTGTTATGGTAACTGGAAACCTTTGTGTTAAGAAGATGTGCATGAAAAATGTGGAAGGTAACTCCTGCCAATTTTAAATAAATCAAATAAACAATGAAAATTAAAATGAAAAACAGAATAACAATTTCATTATAAAACACTGTTCACAAAATATCTGCCAAAATTGAAAATAAAATTCAATTGACAACACATTGTCCCTGTCAAATCGATAATCAAAATGAAGTTGCCAATTTAACATTTCATTTTTACTGCATTTCCGCATTAAGACTGCCAATATTAAAATAAAAAGTCAAACTGAAAAAGAAAATGCAAACACAATATTAACAAAGCTTGTTATTAATGTTCACGCTATAATAGTGACACAGTTCAAGTTTTCCTTTTATTGACACTTTTTTTTTCAGTTTTCATTTTCAACGTCAACCTTTATGCAAAGCCTATGCTAATCAGTGGGAGGGGCGTATTCAAGTGACGTCGAGTGTTTTCAGAGGCTAAAGACAGAAGCACAGTTTTATCTATTCGCTCTCTTTTTTTATACCAAGTTGTCTTCAAACCTAGCTCTATTACCTATTGGAATAATTTTGTAAGAATTCCTAAATGGGAAAGTATTTGGTCATTACCTCACAAATTTTTGGTTACAAATAAGATAAAAGAAATATCTTTTAAACTAATTCATAAATTTTACCCAGTTAAACATTTCCTCTGTAAATTTAAAAAGGATATAGATATAAATTGCTCTTTTTGTTCTTTGTATTTAGAAACTGTACCCCACATCTTTTGGCACTGTGGTTATGTTAAAAAGCTTTGGTATGATGCTTCTGTTTTTATAAAAAGAAAGGTACTCTTTCATTTTAATTTGCATTTTGAAAACATAATTTTTGGATATTTTAATTATGATAA
Organism: Danio kyathit; assembly: GCA_903798195.1. Classification (NCBI taxonomy): domain Eukaryota; kingdom Metazoa; phylum Chordata; class Actinopteri; order Cypriniformes; family Danionidae; genus Danio; species Danio kyathit. The sequence goes on from LR812538.1 coordinate 14,195,004, forward strand.
CTTGAGTAACAAAGTTTTTGTTATTAACCTATTTATTCTGTTAATCAAGTTTCATATTTATAAGTGTAAATTTTCTAACAAAAAACCCTGTTTTACTGTGTTTTATAAGGATTAAATAAATTACTTTTGTACTATTCAGCATAGTGCTAATCAAAAAGCCATTAAAACTGTCCAACTGTGCTCTAGTTTCAAAATTTTTGATTAATGTAAAGGTCCTGCTTGTTTGTAGTTGTAAGAATTTTAGTTAATTATTTATAGTTTTATTTTGTTTGTTTATTGTTGATTATTTTTTTGTACTCTTGTTTTTATTTACTGTCTATCACCCTGGCATTATTTTGTGTACTATATTGTCATGTATCTGTTGTTTAAAGCATAATAAAAAAAACTCTTTACATTTATCGAAAATCGCACAGAAATTCAAGTGAATAAAGTTTTTAAAAAACATTACTAAACAAAAAAAAAAAAAAGAAGCACAGTTTTAATGGATGGGACAGCGCGAGTTAGTAATGTAACAGAAGAAAATGGCAAAAACTGTTAGTCAGCTTTTACGTGAAGCACCTGCTGCGCTGGTACAGCAAGAGGAACAGAGGACACAGGATAACCAACCGACAAACATTCGTCCCGCAGAAGGAGTCGCGGGCTTCTTCGGTGGCAAGAGAACTAAATTACGTAATTACGGCAAGTTTTGTCATGAATTCGTACAGTATACTGTATTAGGTCTTGTCATATTAACAATTTGTATGCTAAAATCTTTAAAAGAGCTAAATTAGCTCGGTAAAGTGGGTTTTGTAGATGTAATTCACAGAAGATCCCTAAAATTGCGTGCGCGAAAGTTCAGTGAATATCAAACCTAAAACCAACTTTACCAGGCTAATTTAGCTCTGTGTCCTCTATTCCTCTTGTTGTACCAGTGCAGCAGGTGCTTCACGTAAAAGCTGACTAACAGTTTTTGCCATTTTACTTCTGTTACATTACTAACTCACACTGTCCCATCCATTAAAACTGTGCTTCTGTCTTCGGCCTCTGAAAACACTCGATGTCACTTGAATACGCCCCTCCCACTGATTAGCATAGGCTTTGCATACAAGTTGACGTTGAAAATGAAAACTGAAATAAAAGTGTCAATAAAAGGAAAACTTAAATTTCCATTTTAACTTGAATTGTGTCACTATTATAGCGTGAACATTAATAACAAGCTTTGTTAATATTGTGTTCGCATTTTCTTTTTCAGATTAGCTTTTCATTTTAATATTGGCAGTCTTGATGCGGAAATGCAGTGAAAATGAAATGTTAAATCGGCAACTTCTTTAATTATCGATTTGACAGGGATGATGTGTTGTCACAGTGACATTTTGGCAGATATTTTGCGAAGTGTTTTATAATGAAATTGTTAATCTGGTTTTTAATTTCCATTGTTTATTTGATTTATTTAAAATTGGCAGGATTTACCTTCCATATGAAAAATGAATGAACCAAAGAAAAATAAAATCAGTTTACAATCATGCTTTGTTTATCTTCAGGTTCCTGATGTCAAAGAAAAAGAAAAAATGATGATGACAAAGAAAAAGAAAAAAGGCCTAGATGAGAAATTAACCATAGAGAAGGTGAGATTGCTGATTCTTTTCCAATGTTTGTTGAGCTGTTTATTTAGTCAGCATTTTAAAGTCTAGGAAAAAAAATGTAAATATGAACCCTGTCTAGTTTATATGTGTATGTGATTAGTGTTACAGGCATAGTTACAGGCATAATAAAACAAATAAGTCATCATTTACTCACTCTTCACTTGTCACAAACTTTTTTGAGATTCAAGAGAAGACAAAAGTCTTCTTGTTGGAGACCGGTAACTATTACCATTTTGAAAACAGACATGACCAGGTTGCACATACGAGACGTAAAACTTGTCCACTCAACAATCATATAAGTTTCTTAAATAATATTAGAGAAAGATTTTATTAAGGAAATGTGTTAAGGGAAATATTTAAAAAGGTGTCTTCTGGCGGAAATTTATAGTACATTTATCATTGATCAAATTGAAAGATCTTGTATGCCTTTTTTTTTATCAGTGTTGTTGTTGTTTGTACAATGCGTGATTATTAAAGGTGCAGTAGGTTATCTGCCAGAATGCTAGCATTAGCATAATAGCTTAGAAATTTTATGACCCTCCCTTGCCGTCCAAAGCCACACCTCCTTAAGTCATGAACGCTCGGAACGCGCACTGATTAGATATAACACGAGGGGCCCTATTTTAATGATCTATTCTGTTAGTGGAATAACAGAACGCTTCACTAGCGGGAAAACAGTTAAACAGACCATCTGCAGCGCGAGAGAATGAGTCTTCTCATTCTTTACTTTCACTTTCACTCTCTTCTGTGGATAAGGAAACATGTTGTATGCACAGACATCCATTAGCCTACATAATTAATTTCTTTTGTTAAGCGCAAAGATTTGTTTTAAACTATTTCTAAATGCAGTTCTCATTTCCAGCAACGAATAAAGAACAATAATAACAAGGGGGTCAAAAAACTGAGTTGTATCCAAATACACATGCTATGCCCCATATGGTCTAAAACCTGACAGGTGGGCAAATCTAAGCTTGTTTTTAATAAAGCAAATATAAATATGCAAATAATAATAATAATAACATTATACAAAAGCAAATTGTCATGAATAAACTGAAAAAGCCCCTCCGAGATGAAGGCATGAATGCAGTGGTTTTTATATTTATGTATAAAGTAATAATTATTGTAATATTTTAATCCTTTAATTCTTTTTTATTTGTAAATATATTTGCGTATTGCTCTACATCTTGTGTGTATCAAGCAATGTTTAAGCGAGGCGCACATCTAACGCGCTCTGCGCTGGACTTTAGACCTCTTAGCTGGTCTATTGAACAGTCTATTTTAGTTCCTCACAATAGCAATGCACCAGCAATGCGCCTCAACACACCTCCTTTTTTAGACCAGAAAGCCTATGTGCGCACATATGAGCGCAAATGCATTTGCTATTTAAACAGCGTGGCGCAAAACGTCAAAACGACACATGCGTCAAGCTGAAACTAGCAAACAACATTTGCGCCACACCTTGCGCCGCATTGCACCGGGTGTACGATAAGGCCCTTGATCATGTCATTCACCAGTTAGAAAACTATGAAGACACGCATTTTATCAAGGGTAGTTGTTGACAGGCCAGCGGGTGCAGGAATTATATTTCTCCAAAACTGTCACAGACTGTCACTGTTCAAAAATGAACGAATGTGTGAATGTAAATCAAACTTCACCTCAGTAAAGCTGGTTAGGCGGAAGAGCACATTTACATATGTTTCGTTATTAAACTAAATAAAGATTAGATCAGAAAAAAAAGGAGTGCTAAAAATGCACAGAAATATCCTGTCATCTTTTTACATTGCACTTATGTTTGCGTTACTAGGACAATGAGTGACTTTTCATTTTCAATTGTGCTCGCTGATCCTCGTATCCTTGAATCGCTTGTTTTTCACTCGAACAACTAAACAATTGCACAGGTCTATTTAACTGACTGTTTTATTGATGCTGTAAAAGGTTCTCCATGAACTTGAAAATAGCCATCTTTTGCCGGACAGTTTCAGTGGCTGAACAACACTTCCGTGCATATAAACCCATTCATAAACAAGAACACAATCTACATAAGCTCTGCGTGGCTAAAATAGTTTTAAAATATACCTGTCTAAAATTAATACTTCAGCCGTGGTGTCACCCTTCAGATCATTGTTTTGAACTGCATAGCGTCATTTCCCTCCAGCTTGCAAAAGTAATTCCGATATTGATTCAGGGTTTAGAAAAGTTTTAATTCTGCAGAAACAATCTTTCTTTTCATGTAACAAGGCCACTTTGGTCTTTCAGAAAGAAGTTCAGGTTAATATTGTAAATATGCAAGAAAAGTAACTCAAACATACATGTTGTTATTATTAAGCAAAGATAACTACCTAAAACACTGAAAAATAACATTTTTTGCTTGATAGATTTCTCAAAAATTATGATTCTGCCACTGACAGTCAAAAGTTGTTTATTTTTTTTGGCCAGTGAAGACATCCTTTGGTACTATTTGAGGACATTGTGTGTTTCATCCCACCCCCGAGGCCAGTCACAGGTTGTCCATGTCACATGGAAATTGAAAAAGATGTCTAGGCTAAACTAGAGAAGGCTTTTTAGGAAATGTTTGGGAAATAGTTTTTTTTTTTTTTTTTATGAAGTTAATTACTTTTTAGCAATCAAACTATTAGTGGTTTGTAGGTAAGTAATAGTATAGTAAAAGTTCTTGCTTTTTTATGTTAAAATAGATAGAGTTAAGAACTACAAACATAGCATGTCCTTTTAACGCAGATATTTCTCTTTCTCTTTTTCACACATAGCACACACACACACACAATTCTCTCTGACACACACACACACACACACACACGCATTCATTCCTGCTACCCAAGGCTCTTTCCAGTTACTGATTTGGCTTTCTTGTGGAAAATAAAGTTTTTTTTTTCACAATTTATGTCATTTGTTACATAAATTATTTATTTTTAGTTATTTATGTAAATGTTTATTAAATTACATAAAAAATTATGAATTTCAGGCCATGGTTTTCTTTAAAAAGGGAAAATACCATTGTTTTTTTTTTAGAAAAATACCCCTTGCATGCATATATAGTGATTTTAATCACAAATATAAAATGTTTGAAAAAGTAACAAACCATATTTTAAAAGAAAAGCTCTTTCTTAAGGGGAAAACAAAGTAATTTCCTGATATACTGTTTTTCATGCTTTTTTAAAAGACTCAGTTTAGTTTTTGCGTTAGTTTTAGACTCATTATTGATTGGGATTGGAGTGTGCCTAATAGTAACTCTTGGGGCCCCAAAACAGCGTGGGCCCTTAGAATAGTCCTAACTTCACTAACAACCCCCCACCCCCCACCCCCCACTCCAGCAGCCCTGGCTGATAATACGCCATTAAAACATCAATAAAAAAAATCATAGGTTGTGTAGAGAGACCTGTTTGTTCAACAGCCTGTGTGCAGTTTCAAATCAGGCTGAAACTCAATTGCAATATGATGAGCCACTTATTTGTGTGTGTATGTCCTCTACAGGCTCGGTTTGAAGTTCACAGGTTTGGACTGTCAGGGTATCAGAAGCAGCAGCAGAGGGTGTTTGAGGAGGAAAGAGCCATCATGCTGGGAGCCAGAGTGAGTTCAGCACATATCCACTTATGGCTAGTGATAGAAGAAACAAAGGTTTGAAACTATTGAACCAATTACTTTGCAAAATGATTCACTGTTTTGAAGCACGGGCTACTTTAGGACACAGGCTTCCCTACGTTTGTCCGATTTCACTCGCAATCGCTATAGAGGAATTACCAACCTACGTCACACGGGTCCTCGGTTGCAAAAAAAGACCGGTTGCAATAGCAAACATGTCGTGTTGTGCGGTAGGATGCTAAAGTCCAAAAATAGAAAACTTAACTTTTACCGTACACCACACTGCTTTTAATGCCAACCGCAGATGTATTTGGCTAAAAGAGAGCTGAATGGAGTGAGGAGCTAATTAAAAATGCTGGACTCTGCAGTTCTCATTTCATATCACGTAAGTTCACGCTATGCTGAATCCTACACATTACTCGTTTTTGATTGCAGCAATGATTTCAGCAAAAACAGTTAAATATGGTTGAATATATGATTAAACTGCGGACACTGAACGCTAAGAATGAAATGTAAACATGTAAGTTCACATACCCTGCCGTACAGGTGCAGTTCGCTGTCAGAATGCAGTTGTTTTGCTTGTTGATGATTACCCAGGCCTTGTATAGCTCTGTCTTTTTTTCTTGTCTTTGGCTAGGCAGAACCTCGGTTTTTAGCACTACAAAGTTTTGAATCTGGTAATCATGGAACATTATTTCTTGCACATGACCACACAGAACAAAATTGTAGGCATCCAAAGACTTGAAGGCCTTTAACTTCTCTCTTGTAAAATCACTTGAAGTTTCAATGAAATAGCTGTGTATTTCGGGCTGGATGCTTGGCCATTTCGTCTAATCCAACATCCATTGGGAGGGTGCTATCGCAAATGGACCTGTCAGACGAACGCCGCTCACTTTAACGCAAGTTTTTCTGAATAACCTTGCTTATCACTGGGTGAAAAGCTGTTATAATATGCTGAAAGCATTATGTAAATAATATATATAATATGTAATCAATATAATGTATTTCTAAGACAACAACAAACTCTGTACCGCATCGGATGTCATTCTCTTGCTGTAAATGCTAGCTCTCCTGGTTTTTTCTGCAACCTCGCTGCGCGCGCATCCTGAATGTTTACAAACTGGTAATTCATCTATACAGCAAAAGTTAAACCCAAAAGTAAACTCAGAGCCATAGACAGAGAGAGAGTTGCGACAACTCCATTGACTCCAATGCAATGTGTGTTTCGGTTACTGCTGAAGACGGCTGGTTTTGCACTTTTAAAAAGTTACGAAGTTTCTAAAAAAAAGATTGTGTATGTTTTAACTTTATCTAACATTATTAGAATGAACCATGAAGCACTTCTTGGAACTATTTGAGTCTACATGAATTACGTGAAGATTGAACATTTTTGGACTTTTTATCTTCTTTTCTAAAGCCCCCTAAAAAGCAGTATGTTAACTACAAAGTATACCAACAAAACCTAAAAGAACGGAAGATGAAAGAGAAAGAGGAAGCCAAACCTGTAAGTCCAACTTTTAAATTTACTGCTTGTTATATGATTGCTTTTGAATTCATTTTCAGTTGATTAACTTTCTTTCCATGGCTCTTTCCTCAGGAGTTACAGAAGAAAAGAAGGAAGGAAGGAAAGCCAAGGTGTGTGTGTGTGTGTGTGTGTGTGTGTGTGTGTGTGTGTGTGTGTGTGTGTGTGTGTGTGTGTGTGTGTGTGTGTGTGTGTGTGTGTGTGTGTGTGTGTGTGTGTGTATCTGTTCATGTTTCCAACTCAGTGACACTTTTTCTACACTGTAATTTGTTAGTGCCTGATTAACACAAACATATTTACTGAAATGACGGAAAATTTCTATGGAAAGAATTGTCAATGGTGTTATGGATGGAAAAAGAAAAAAGAAAAAGAAAAAAGATGGAAAAAAGTGAAGTCCACTTATAAATCTTTTTCACCTTTTCACAAAGTGAAGTTTATTTATAAACTAATTTCGAGAGGATCACGTGCTTATGATTGCTAGCGGCTGGACCCACATTATCCAAATCAACATGCACCAATCAGATGATCCCTTAACTACTATAAATATCCCGGGTTCCATATCACCGCTATCTTCGCTTTGAAGAATCCCCCCTTCCACTCCTACTCCTCCTCTTTCCTAGATGGGTGACACGGTGGCCCAGCGCTTAGCGCTGTTGCCTCACAGCAAGAATCTCAATGGTTCTAGGCTTTACCAAACCAGCGGGCATTTCTGTGTGGAGTTTGCATGTTCTCCCCGTGCTCAAGAGGGTTTCCCCAGGGTTCTCCGGTTTCCTCCCACCGATTAAAAACATGCAACCTAAGTTATTGACTAATCAACACTATAGACTTGCTCCCTACCTAGTACCGTTAAAGAGAACTACTATCTGCTCTTTAATCACTACGACAGGGGAGTTCTCGAGATCTACCTGAGCTCGATCTCCCCTCTAGCCTTGCAACGGGAGGGAGCCCCGAGCTCGAGGATCTTATGAGCTCAGGGCTCTCTCCCGGGACAGCATGTCAAACAATCTTTATAATTAATCATCAGCTAAGTGTGAACTCTTGAAATGGATTCCTTGTAAATAACTGAACTTTGTTAACAAACTTTCATTGAGCTCTGGTAGATCTTTCTGCATCTTTACAGTCAGGACAAAAACTTGTTATTTTTGGTATTGTGGCTAATTTTGTTACTTTTTGCCCTCCCAGAACTGAGAAAAGTAAACCCTCCTCTAGCAGAGAGCTTGGCGGACAAGTCGGACGCTTCAAAAATGGAATGTTGGTCTTGAGCTCCAAAGAAATTCAGAAATTTAACGCCAAAGTCAAAAAGTAACAGTGGATGAACAACGACTGTTTCAGCCAACCACAGAAGAACATTGAAATTTGTTTGGAATCTCAACTGAGGTTGAAATGTGGAACTTTGTTATAGTTATTATATCTATCAAACCTTTTCAGTCTCCTTACTGATTTTATTTCTTCACTTTAGTCTAGAACCCATCCTTCTCTGTTTGTGCGCCGTCTTTCAAAATGTCTTGCTGTTTAGGTGTGCAAATTTTATCAGTTTATTGGATGATGGAAATACAAATATAATTCTTACAGTAAGTTCTCATTTACAAATGAGGGGGGGGGAGAGAATTTGCCAGAATGCTGCGCTGTGTGAACGCAGAAGGAAAATTGCCAGAAAGAGCGTGTTCACACTTAGAACGCACTGACGTGAGACGTCTACTCCAGCCAATCAGAACATTCAGACACATTCACATCCGCGCTGTTAATGAAAATAAAAGCCTTTGAATATTTTTCCAGACACATTTAGCTGCTAGATATTAGTCAGATAACGTTTCTATGTTCCTTAATGTCAACTGTGGAAAAAATTATCGATAAATGCTTATAATAAACCACTGTTTGTTTACCTTCAAGCTCTGCTTCAGTCGCTTTACGCCACGCGTGTGCACGTGAAGCAGCCGGTGAGCGCCAGCACACACGCATATACATCTCGGCACGCGAAAGTGTTCCTTCATATGTTTTTATCGAAGCTGTTCACAATACTTATCCATTTACAGAATTTGTAATCTAGTCAAATGTTTACAAATACAAGCACAAGCCATTTCTGGTTAATGATGTCAGAATTTACCGGTTTTTTGGAATGGATGTGTGAGTGGTCCTCTGTGGAAAAATTCTGGAATGTCCTAGCCTGTGTTTACAGTTTACTTTCAGTGTCACTTTTGAGCTAGCCGTCCAATAACGTGGAGGAGGGGTGGAACTATAGCATGCAACTGTCAACAAATAATCTGCTAAAGACTTTTAACTTGTAACTATACAGCGGGGATACTCTTTATCATAGCAAACAACTGAAAAGTAACACTCACAGCTCAGCATTTTTAGGGTGTTTTCACACTTGGTTCAATTGCCTGGTCCGAACCCAAGTTCGATTGTCCCCCCTTGCCACCTTCCTGGTTGGTTTGTGTTCACACCAGTCTTTTTTTCTTCTGAACCCCGATACGGTTGTGTCATCAAGCTGTTGTTGTGTGTACAGCTGTTGGTGATATATTTGGTAAAGGTGATTGTTATTGACTGGATCATAAAGAGATCTACCAGTGAACGCAGGACCAGAATCCAGTGGACCCTGTGGAGCCAATTGGAAAACTTAAAACTTTGCCGACTATCTCGCGCTTCTCTCCCACAGCCAGCAGCAGATCCAAGAGAAGACCATTGTGTTGGCAGTCACATAATCACAGGTTGGCACATCCACACAGAGAAGACCAAGATTCTTAAGATCAACTCCAACAACAATCCAGTAACCCTGAATGGAAGTTCCCTGGAGGAGGTACAGTCTTTTACCTACCTCGGCAGCATCATCGACCAGCAGGGTGGAACAGATACAGACATTAAGGCAAGAATCTGCAAAACAAGAACCGATTTCACCCAGCTCAAGAACATCTGGGCATTGAGAGAACTTACTTTGACCACCAAGACCCATCTGTTCAACTCCATTGTGAAGTCAGTATTGTTGTACGGGTCCAGACATTTATCAACACCTGTCTCAGAAAGATTCTCCACAGGGCCCGTCATAATCAGTAACACCGACCTATAGGCAAGGACCTATCAATCTGCAATAGAGGCAGAAATCTGGAAGAGATGGGGTTGGATAGGGCACACCCTACGCAAACCACCAACTAGTATCACCAGATAGGCTCTAATATGAAAACCCTCAAGGAAAGTGGAAGAGAGGCCGTCCAAGAAACACCTGGCGATGTGACCTCAAGGCAGAAGGGTAACACCTGGAGACAAGTAGAAAGAATAGCCTAAGACAGATCAACCTTTGGCAGCCCATACCTCGGAAGGTGTGGAGGGTATAAGAAGTGATATTACTAACTTTGAAACTTACAAAAGGGTTCTGGGGTGTCACAGTGGCGCAGTGGGTAGCACCTCATAGCAAGAAGGTCGCTGGTTCGAGCCCCGGCTGGGTCAGTTGGCATTCCTGTGTGAAGTTTGCATGTTCTCCCCGTGTTCGCGTGGGTTTCCTCCAGGGGCTCGGGTTTCCCCCACAGTCCAAAGACATGTGGTACAGGTGAACTGAATAAGCTAAATTGGCCGTAGTTTATGTGTGTGAATGAGTGTATGGGTGTTTCCCAGTGATGGGTTGCAGCTGGAAGGACATCCGCTGCTTAAAACGTATGCTGGATAAGTTGGCGGTTCATTCCACTGTGGTGACCCCTGATTAATAAAGGGACTATAAGCTGAAAAGAAAATAAATGAATGAAATGGGTTCCAAATAATTACCCAAATATATTTTTTTTACCTGACTTTCACTGACTAAAAGGCCGAGTTTCCATCGCCTACATTGAACAAAACAATCTAAGCAAAATTCATCACAAAATAAAGCAAATGGTGAAAAAAGTAGAGGAACTTGTCTTTTTTTTTTTTTTTTTTGTCGCAGATTTAGGCACTGTTCAATTTCCCGCCACTCCAACTGAATTGTTTTATATTAAGTAACATTATATTTGCGCATTGAAAGTGATCATTTGGTGTGGGATAACTTGCGGCAACGTGCATTCAGCCAATGCCTATTTGAACAAGGCTATGTTTGATATATTTGACTAAAATTCAACTTGTTTTATGGTATCATTGAAGGCATTTTAACATTTTATTTGGATCATTTAGTCAATCGTGTATCAAATATAATGACGAAAGCTTCATATGGTTGAGGGGTAAACACTTTCTCTCTTTGTTTCTTTCAGTGTTCAGTTTATACAAGTTACCAATGGTTCTTGAGGTCAAAGATGTAACAAAGCAAGATGTATATTTTGACAGAAAATTACACTATAAATGCTATATATATTGCCGCAAATTTCAAGAAAAGTCACCACAAAATCGTTCATTGGGGTCTTGAAAAAAAGCTGATATATTCTCTGCAAATAGACAAAAACAGCCACAGACCGTATTTTAACAGGTATTGTCTGTCGACAAAAAGAATAAAATGGATGTGAAAAATAGCCTAACCATAACAAAAAGGCAAAACACGTGATAAAAAAAAAACACGATAAAGGAATATCATTTTACAAATGGGAAAATGTCAAATTCCAAACAAATGCTTGGACAAAAAATAAGTAAATCAATTCTCTGAAGTTTCATATCTGGAATAGACCTCCATGATATTCCATGACCCATGGGAACCCTGTTACAAAAGTAACCTATTTTAAGATAAATAATACTGAATCTCAGAATTTTCAAAGTTTTAATAAATTAGTCAGAAACAAAATCACAGACAGGGCAACCCAGTGGCGCAGTAGGTAGTGCTGTTGCCTCACAGCAAGAACGTCGCTGGGTCGCAGGTTCGAACCTCGGCTGGGCTGGGTCAGTTGGCGTTTCTGTGTGGAGTTTGCATGTTCTCCCTGGGTTCGCGTGGGTTTCCTCCGGGTGCTCCGGTTTCCCCCACAGTCCAAAGACATGCAGTACAGGTGAATTGGGTAAGCTAAATTGTCCATAGTGTATGAGTGTGAATGTGTGTGTGGAAGTTCCCAGAGATGGGTTGCGGCTGGAAGGGCATCCGCTGCGTAAAATCGTGCTGGATAAGTTGGCGGTTCATTCCGCTGTGGCGACCCCGCAAGGGACAAAGCCGACAAGAAAATGAATGAATGAATGAAAATCACAGACATAAATTAATTCAATTTAAAGTTTTACATCGCCTTCATTTCTCTAAAACTAGATTAAGTAAAATCTTTCCCTCTGTGTCTCCTAATTGTGACAGGTGTGGGGGAGCAGAGGGGACTTTGGCACATTTATTTTGGTTTTGTCCTGTTCTTTATGAGTTTTGGTCCAGCATTTTTGAATTGTTTTCCAGTGCTTATGGAACCAATATCCAACCTGACTACAAATTGGCTATTTTTGGATATTCTAATATAATGGACACTTTTCCATCAGCCCAACAGCAAGCCCTGATGGTCGGCATGATTACAGCAAAAAAGATTATCTTACTTAATTGGAAATCTCCAAAGGCTCCCTGCTTTAAGAGGTGGTTGAACGAGCTGCTCTATGTCATTCAAATGGAACAGCTACGTCTTGAAACTGCACAGAAAAAAACTGAAACCACATGGGGACCTATCCTAAGACTCTTGGGAATCTAGCATTTTACGTTTGTAAATTTTTATCTCTAACCCATATATTCATGACGCTGACTTTGAGAAAACATGAATACTGTCATCTTTGTTTCAAATATGTTTATGCTACATATGTTGTGTGTATATATATGTACAGTATGTATATTTGGTAACTGAGACAATCCCTCCTTTTTATTTTTTTGAGGGGGATGGGGGGGGGGTAATGTAATTTATTTTTCATTTATTTAATTTTTCTTAATTTTATTAGTATTGTATTGTTTTTTTTTTTGTTGTTGTTACATATCTTATAAATGTTAAATAAAACAAAATATTACAAGAAACAAAATCACACATACAGTTCTCAGACATTAGATCTGTCATGACATTTTTATTGTTTGTTAAAAGGGAAAGACACAGTTTTTTCTTCTTCTACACTAAGTAGTAAGAAAAGAATGTCATATACAATGTTTTGTTTTTGATATACAAACCACAAAGACGTACAAAATATCACATTAATAAGAGGAAATGAGAGCTTAAGATCACATCCAGAAGAAGAGCACCGAAAACACACACACACACACGCCACACATTAGCAGATGATGATGACGATGATGTTCGTGTGTGTGAACATCTTCACAGAGAGAAGCTGATGTCCAAACACCGGACTACTGTACATCCACATAGCTAATATGATGGATATATAAAAATAAATCCTTGGATGCTTGGTGAAATGACTGATTTTCTGTTATGGAGAGGACAGAACCGATGGTCATTCTCACAAGCAATCGACTGCGTAACAAACACCTCAAGACCTTTTCATTTTGTGCGTTTTCAAAAGAATCATTGAAAAAAAATGGGATTAATTAAGCTGTGCTTTTGATGGGTGTTTCTTCAACTGTGGCCACTTTTGTCTCATGGATTTTTGTTTATTTATTTATTTAGGGTAAATGATCACATTACATCCAAACTTTTTCATGGCTTCATTTATTTTTTTGGTGATTTTCTGATACTTTTATATACAGGGGTTGGACAATGAAACAGAAACGACATGTTTTAGACCACAATAGTTCATTAGTATGGTGTAAGACCTCCCTTTGTGGCCAATACAGCATCAGTTTGTCTTGGGACAGATACAAGTCCTGCACAGTGGCCAGTGGGATTTTGAGCCATTCTTCTTGCAGAATAGTGGCCAGGTCACTGTGTGATGCTGGTAGTGATCCTTGACAGTGACGCAGTTAAAATCTTGGGCTGTGGACATTGTGAAACATGTATTGTTCTCTGATAAGCCCACCTTCCTGTCATTCCCACATCCGGGAGAGTTATAGTGTGGAGAAGCCCCAAAGAAGCATCCCACCCAGACTGTTGCATTCCCAGAGTAAAGCGTGGAGGATGATCAGTGATGGTTTGGGCTGGAATATCATGGCATTCCCTATGCCCAATACTTGTGCTAGATGGGCGCATCACTGCCAAGGTCTACCGAACCATTCTGGAGAATAAGTGCACCCAGTGGTTCAAACAATGATAATGCACCAATACACACAGCAAGACTGCTGATTCGATAAACATGAAGGTGAGGTTGAACATCTCCCATGACCTGCACAGTCACCAGATCCAAATATTATTGAGCCACTTTGGGGTGTTTTGGAGGAGTGATTCAGGATCAGCATCATGTAGTGACCCGGCCACTGCTCTGCAAGAAGAATGGCTCAAAATCCACTGTGCAGGACTTGTATCTGTACAATTAATGTTATATTGGCTGCAAAAAAAAGGCCCTACACCACACTCATATATTTATTTTTTTATTTTTTTGCTCAGTCAAACTACTTATATAAAATGAGCTGAAACAACACAATTCTTGATTGGGACAACTTAATTTTTTAATGTTCAATCCACAGAAATTTGTTAAAAGTGTTACGTTAATCAATTTGTGTTGGGACAACATGAATGAATTGTGTGGAACCCTGCATTTTTTACAGCGCATACTAATGAATTATTGTGGTCTAAAACCAGGCCTTTCAGTTTAATTGCCCAACCCCTTTGCATATAATCCATATAATCATTCAATGTCTGAAAATTCCCATATTTACTCTGGAAAGATTGTATTAACCAGTTCCTCCAAGGTTTTGATGTTTTAGGTTTTAGTAATATACAAAAAATTCTATAAATATGTCTGTGAACAATCATTAGTATATGGCGAGTAATTCTGAGCAATTATGCAATGAAAGTATGAAAATATGATCACTTTTTGTGTATTTAGGATATATTATGTTAAATGGTGGTTATAACATTAGCTCTAGCAAGACAAACTGACTGTCGTTATTACACAATTGTAATGTAAATGTTATTTGCCCCCAAAAAATCTAATATCCCTATGCACATTTGGGCACTGATAGTAATATAGTTTCTTTTCTAAAGGTTCGCATGGCAAAAAAAAGTGGTCATTGTTGAAGAATAACCCTGATCTGAGGTTGGTTTGTTGACATCCAGAGCTGGTAAAAGCGCCACATTCCCAAGCAACATCTCTGATTATGGCAGATTAGTGTGAATGAGGCACGGCACAAAAGATTAGCTTCCTCAGCCTAACAAATTACTATTGTAATTGGGAAAACCAAGAAAACTATTCTTGTCCAAGATCTGGCTGCGTAACTGACTTCATTTAGACACATCCTTTCTCCCATAATTCTCCATCATATCCATATGTAGCATTACACATGAATTTTACATTACTGTAAAGCTGGTTTAGTGTCTTACATATGCAGTTAACGACAAAATTATAAGCCCTCCTGTGAGATTTTAATTATTTTTCAAATATTTCCCGAGTTCTGTTTAACAGAGAGATTTTGACACATTTTTTAATAAAATAGTTTTAATATCTAATAACTAATTTTTAATAACATTATTTTGTCTTTGCCATGATGATGCAAAATATGATGCATCATATTTGACTAGTTATTTTGCAAGATACTAATATTCAGCCTAAAGTGCAATTTAAAGGCTTAACTAGGCAGTTTTGGTTAATTAGGCAAGTCATTGGACAACAGCAGTCTGTTTTGTAGCCAAACCTTAAAGAGCCCCTATTATGGGTTTTTGAAAATGACCTTCCATGTAGTGTGTAACATCAACGCAATCTCACGGCAATTGGCTTTTTGATTTAGTGGCTAATTCGTATGAATTCGTATGATCTAATTCGTACAAATTAGTACGATATACTCATCACCCAATGACGGTTGGGTTTAGGGGGGGGTTGGGTGCCACGCCTCCTTTTTAAAATCGTACATTTTCATACGACTGAACTCGTACGAATTAGCCACTAAACTGACAAAACGTAAAATACTTATGTTTCCTCGTGAGATCAGGCTGGTAACACAGCGCTAAATGAACTGAAATATCCAGCTAAGGCTTAAATCTGAAAGTGCACAGTGTTTAAAACTATTGATTCATTTATAAGAGTCGACTCATAGTGCTTCAAATGAATCGTCTTGATAACAAGTCAACGCGCATACACAGAAAAAATTAAACCTGCAGCCCTGCCCACAAACACTGTAGCAGATCCCGGTTGAATCAAGTCGTATAGATGCTGTGCTCAGCTGGATATTATTGGAAGTGTGAGGAGAAAGTTAGTGTTATTTTCTCTACCCAAAGATGAAACTGGGAGGAGTCAGTGGTTGAGGTTTATTTTTGCAAAAATACCTCATCATTATCGCCCAGCCTTGTGCCTGTCATTTTTCTGATGAGTGCTTCTGCAATCTACACGCTAACAACAGAAGATTTATCGGCAGTTTGTTAAAGGAAGGATCAGAAAAGACTATTGATGTATGGGACTTTGTCAGAGCTCGACAGGAGCTTTATCAGTACACAGTTCATGGATCAGTTTCTTCCTCCATTTCACAAGTGTAAGTAAGGGCGATTAAAATGGCTGCCTCCTTGTTTTCTCTAGCTTGCAAATTATGTATTTATTGTGTTTTGTTACTTGTAACCGCTTGTACTGTATCTGATTAACTCTTTATATTCTCATATTGCATCTGATGCCATGTTGAAAACGCGACGCATGCCGCTTTGTTTACAGATTTAAATGCGTTTGTAAGCTTGCGATCCACTGCTGTTTGTCGTTGCTATGGCCACCACCAGCTGTTCTTACACACATGAGGTGGTCATATTTCAAAATAGTTCAGCTTTTGTCACTCTGTGAATTAATACTGAATGTGTATCATGGTTAAGAATAGAGTAATATGCTGGTGTTTAACTGCACTGCTTTAATGCACTCCTGCATTGGGCGAACACATTGAAGTTACGGGAGTTTTCCTGGATAAATAACAAAATGGGTGGGTGGCTGGAGATGGGTCTGAAATACGGGAGACTCCTGGGAAAAACATGAGTGTTGGCAGGTATGCTCACACATACACTATGCACTCTGACTACTTTAATATTGTTGATAAGCCATGCTGGGCATTTCACTCTGACTTGTGCTAAACGCTGTTGACCAATCGCAACAGGCCGTCATCGGTCTAATCAGGGCAGATTAGCTTCGCGCTAAGGAGGGGTTTGAGAACGAATGAATTGCTGAACAAATCATATGGGAGTCGGCGGGATAATTAGGTAAAAATAAATGCATATTATAAGACAATGAAAGTGTTTTTTGACCTTGCATGCATATCAGCCTGTTGTTGGAGACCCTTAAAACCAAAATATGACCCTTTTTAATGTATAATAGGGGCTCTTTAATGTCTTAAGGGGGCTGATAATATTGACCTTAGGTAAAAATAATAATAATAACTTTTTATTTCATAGAAAAGTCATTCTCAATAGGAAATACAGTTAAAAATGTCCTTGCCCTGTTAATCATCGCTTGGAAAATAACAGTCCATTGTCAGTGTTTGAAGTGGATCAAAATCTTTCATGAAAGTTGTCCTAAACCTAAAGAACTGCACCCATTCTTGTTTTAGGACAGTTTTGTAAAGCTTTTTGGATCCAAATGTTGAGTACTGTATATAAAAATCATTTACGTTTCACTGGAGGGCTAATAAATTAGTCGTGTAGTGCAATCTTCTCATCAGCCTCAAACCACTCTCAGCAAACAGAGTATTTCTGAGCATTTCTTATTCGGTACGTGACTAGTGATTCTATTATCTTTATTGACATAAACTTTTAAATATACTTTAACACAAACAAACAGACAATCAAAAAGTTCATTGTGATGTTTAAAATTACACTGTAAAAAAAAACTCTATCTTATACTTCGGCAAGATAGATTATCCTGGACGAACGGCAGTTTTGACAGGCATCGAAGGAATGTCCGAGGTTCAGCTTCAGCTTGTATTTAAATTGCATTCATTGTCATTCATTTCCCCATTGTTGTATGCATGATAGAAATTTACTCACAAAATACTCTCCCTCAAGTGGTTCCAAACCTTTAGGAGTTTCTTTCTTCTGTATGGTTACAGGGTTTCAGCATTCTTCAAAATATCTTCATTTTTGTTCAACAGAAGAAAGAAAATTATAAAGCACTTAAACCAGTTATTTCATATGTCTTATTTGAGCTGTGAAGTTCTAAATCTAGCCCATATTTATCAGCTAACTCAAAATCCTCAATGTAGCGGGTTGATTATGTTTCTCTACACTGTTTTCTCATCCTTCTTGTTTTGTGTGCAGTATGTGGAAATGACTGTTTCTTCAAATAGGGACACCAGAAGTTTTTTTTTTTTCTAAGCCATGTTTATAAAAATGACTTAAATGTCTTAATTGAACTTTCTTAATCCTTGCTTGGACGAAATACTGTCTGTGATCGGTGTGTTTTAAATTCACAGACTGGCCCATGTGGTTCCTTTAAATCTGCGCTCTAAAAGTATCGATAAAGCACTTGACTCTGCTGTAAAAACGCCTTGACTAAACCCCGAACATTCCTTAAAGTGCAGCTTTTCACATTTTACCACTCCTTTCCCCTCATTTTAACACTCACAATGCACCTATTTTGTGAAAATGCCTTTGTTTTTATAGATTTGGTACTTGACTGTACTCACTGCCTGATGAAAGCATTGGATCAAACTATTTACATTTATTAAACTGTTCATAAAAACCTGTTATATATATATCAACATCATCCCATGCTTTACATCGCCATTGGGTCATCTGCTCCTTTATATCTGAACATAATAATAATAAACATAAATATAATATCTTCAAATGATCTGTCGTTTCTCCCTGAAATCATTATAATTTGAACAGAGGTATAAGCTGAACATAGGACTGTATCTCCTACTGTAAGGTCCATGTGAGGCTCTTCGTAATATTTAACAATATAATATAATATGGAGGTGAGTAGCTTTTTGGGGTTTGAACTCTAAGCTGCGTTATCAGAAAGTAATTCTCCATATCAAACACTAGAGGGCAGACTGAAAGCTCTGAATCCCGTTTAATCCGTATGTGTGTTACTATTGCGCACCATATTTACATCTGTACAACATGCCAACACAATCTTCTCTCCTGACTACATGCAATATCTTTATATTCTACAATAAAACGGGGGTTAAAAACTGAACATAATACTGGTAAACTGAACCATCAACTGCTCATTAACTTTTATCAGAAGTACAAAGCTTGAGTCTGTTGGGGTTTTTTAAGTAAACGTGTGTACTTTCTGCACCACTAGAGTCACTAAATGAATCTACAAACATTGCGACTGTTTTCAAACATGTTTCCCAAACACTCATCTGTCATTGGTCAGAAATAGCAGACAACTGACACTATTGGTTGAGTTGTTGTTGTTGTTGTTGCTGCGGTAGATCAACCAATCAAGTGATGTTTTGTTGATTTTTATGTGAAATCCAAAATGGCTCACTTAAAAAACGCCTCAGCAAACAAAGCTGGACCAACAGGAAAAAATAAACACACTTAAACATCAAGACTTCAAGAAATACGCCTGTCACAGTGTAAGGAGACCTCAGCGTAAAAATTCTGGCTAAATATTCACAACTGTGGATCATATAAAGCACCCAGGCCGAATCTAATTTGTGGTGAGGATACAAACTATCTGTAATGGCAGTTGTTGTTTCATTTCTATAAACTTGTTGTTTGCTAAGACGAGCTTCACAATTTTGCATAAAGTATTACAGATTAGCACTCAACCTTTGTTTGTGCTACGATCATCAATGATACGTCAAATTGTGCAGCTAATTCAGCAGAAGTGTGCTATTGGAAATCAGAGTGGACTGTACATTGGGTGAAAAGTAACCTAGCAACCAAACAAAACACCTCACAATCTTCACAGCAAGTGGTTTAAAGGGGCTATAAGTAGACTTCAGAAATCATTGTTATTAGCAAAACCGGTGGCCATCAAGTGAACTGCAGCCAGCAACTTATTGATTGTGTGCAATCTTGTAATGCACAAAAGACTTAGTGTGATTGAACGCATTGAAATACTGTTTTTGTTCTTTGCTTGGATATAGCTTTGCAGTGATGTATACTGATAATAGATATACAGATGCTAGCCATGCTGCCATTAGCCCGTCATTAGCGTATTTCACACAGGACTTCATGCGTAAATTTAGGCCATGTCCACATGTACACGGCTATTTTTATAAACTGAGTTTTCCCCGCTATGCAAAACACACTATAGCCCCTTTCACACAGTGATATTGGTAAATATTCAGAAGATTTCCGAAACGACTTTACTGGTATTTTCAAAAAGCGCTGTTCACACAGGCGAGGACGTTGCAGAATTTTTCCAGAAAAGACCATTCACACATCTACTCCAACATACTGGTAAATTCTGACATCATTAACCAGAAATGACCTCTAAACGGCTACGCTTGTATTTGTAAACATTTGACTACATTACAAATTCTGTGTATGGATAAATATTGTGAACAACTTTAATGATACATAATATGTATGCGTGTTGGCGCTCACCGGCTGCTTTACGTGCACACGCGACTCGTCAAGCATCTGAAGGAAGCAGAGCTTGAAGGTAAACAAACAACGGCGTATCATAAGGATCTTATCGATAATTTTTTTCCACAGTTGGCATTAAGAAGGAACATAGAAGTGTTATCTGACTAACATCTAGCAGCTAAATGTGTCTGGAAAAATAAAAAAAGGTTTTTATTTTCATAAACAGCGCAGATGTGAATGCGTCTGAGTGTTCTGATTAGCTAAAGTAGACGTCTCACGTCAGCACGTTCTAAGCGTGAACGCACTCTTTCCGGCAATTTTCCTTCACACAGAGCAGCATTCCAGCAAATTACCGGTAATGTTACAACTTCTCTTTCTGGAAAATTGCCGGAACGAATTTACCGGTATTTTCAAAAAGGGCCACACATACAGACCTTTCCTGAAAATTGCCGGTAATTTTCAGGAAAGGTCTGTATGTGTGAAAGGGGCTTATAATACATGCTAAGGGCACACCGAACCAACATGCGGAGATAATAACACTTCTATGCAGGGTTCACACCAAACAGGGAAAGTATTTTCGCAAGTAAATTGCATGCAAGTCAAAGTAAATGCGAGAACAGAGGCGGATTACCGTCCCGTAGTGCGAACGATGCAGAATATGCGATACGTTTTCCTGCAAACGTGCAGAATTTGTCTTATTCATGTCTTCCGCGTTTGGTGTGAACCCAGCCGTGTTGGCCAATCGGAAAGGAGAAAACACTGCACATGCTGACATCAAGAGGCGAAAACTCAGATTGCAGTGTGCACGGGACCACACTGTACTTTGTTTCGGAAAATCTTCACCTTGGCCTAATTTTCAGAAAGTTTCGATTGCAGACGAATGGCCAAACCACCGTTCGAAATTACCCATGTTGACATGGACGGCCTTGTAAATGTGCTGTTCACGCAACATTTCAGCAATTTACAGTTGTTACAACTCCTGATTCTGGAAAATTAATTTGTTTCTGGAATGAGCAGCTGTAACATTATCAACAAATTGCCGGAATTTATTATTTATGTATTTTTGCATTTTTAAAAGGGCCTGTACACATGATCTCTTTTTCCTGAAAGATTTGTTTGTGTGAAAGAGGTTAATGACAACTGAAAAGACAATGGTTAGAAAACAGTAGTTAAAAAAGCGCATGATTTTAGCGATATCCACTTGTTAAGTGTGACGTAACGTGAAGTGGCTTCCGGGTCCAAGTGCTTTATCAAACTGTATAGGGAGACTCAACAAATGGTAATAATAAACGTTTACAAAGCGATGTAATTCTTTCGAAAATTACGATCACAATATAAATATAACCATGCCTAATATCAGATGGCCAGAAAGTGATTTTTTATAAATTATTAAAATATTGGTGTCTGTAATGCAGCAAGTCCAGAGACTGTTGTGTACATCACGATTTTATATAAAATTCACTTTAAAGTGTGATATGACTAAAAAGGGTCATAAACAAACATTTTCCCAATTCAAATGTGTAGCAGCTTGGACCCCGAAACAGTATTTCATATGTCACCACCTAACATGCTGATAGCTATGTTTAACCAGCTCTGCAGTTTACCTGCTTCATATCGACAGATGGGAAAAATTTAAATTACACTGTCATGAGAAATTGATTAGTTGGATGTCTGATAAAGTATAGTTGAGTCTGTATACACATACTCATTTGAATGAATCCCTTACGCCCCATTTACAAGGGGCGTCAGCGTCAATGCTTCCCATTTACTTTGAATGAGTGACGTCAGGCATTGCTGAACTGCATTGTGGATCCGTCGGGGC
Source organism: Danio kyathit (assembly GCA_903798195.1). Lineage (NCBI taxonomy): Eukaryota > Metazoa > Chordata > Actinopteri > Cypriniformes > Danionidae > Danio > Danio kyathit. The sequence goes on from LR812538.1 coordinate 14,217,024, forward strand.
CACTTCAGTGGCGTTGCTCGCTGCAGAAGTTGGGAAATTCTCAACTTTTCAAGCACCAACGGAAGCATCAGCCAATCAGATCGCTTCATGCAAATACCCCAGCTTAGATAGTAGCCTATTGCGGACTAATTTCATTGGCTGATGCTGCTATGACGATCGCGTCAGCCCAAACTTCAGACATGCCCTCGGTCAAGCGTTGATGCTGAAGTCCCGTGTGAATGCACGGTTATATTTGCATGACACGTTAGCACCTTTCACAGATACAGACTTTTACGGAAAATTACTAGTAAATTGCCTCAAAAAGGGTTATTATCAATTCCGGTTGGCTGTGAACATAGCACACCGGCCATTGCACAGACATATCTTGAAAACCAACAGAGATCGCAACATCACTAAAGGAAATGGCAGCGGGGAAAATCCAAAAACATTCGTTTCAATGGATACAAGTCTACACAGACCCCAGCATTTTTGCAAATCTTCACCCTGACAGGAGTTTTCACAAACATTTGGTTTCAATTGCAGTTGTTTGTAGCTGTTTTCTTTGTTTGCCTGGACAAGACCTTAGAGGTCATTTCAGGTTAATGATGGTGCTTTTCCAGAATAAAATCACAGAATCTGGAAATTACTACTGTGTGAAAGAGGATATTGACTCTGCAGTACTCTCTTTTGGTATTCTCTATTATTGTATAATCATGGCGACATGGTGGCTCAGTGGTTAGCACTGTTGCCTCACAGCAAGAAGGTTGCAGGCAGTTGACATTTCTGTGTGAAGTTTGCATGTTCTCCCCGTGTTCCCGTGCTTCAGTTTCCCCCCACAGTCCAAAGACGTGCTCTATAGGTGAATTGTTTGAACTAAAATTAGCCATAGCGTATGTATAAGTGTCAATGTGAGAGTTTATGGGTGTTTCTCAGTACTGGGTTGTGGCTAGAAGGGCATTTGCTGCGTAAAACATATGCTGGATAAGTTGGCGGTTCATTGCACTGTGGTGACCCCTGATAAATAAGGGAGTAAGCCGAAGGAAAATAAATGAATAAAATGTACAATCATTAATTTCTCATGTGTTTGTCACATCCTTTTGATTTTCCTGACATTTTCCAATCACATTTTTAAGTAGAGATACAAGCTGACAATAAAAGAAATCAATGAATACATTACAGTTCTGAAATATAGCCCCTTTAAGCCACTCAAAGCACAAACTGCATAGCAACTCCTCCATCCTCCATTCAAGCACTATTTCTTGCAACACAAGACAGCTCTACATTTCTGAAACTGTGAACTAAATAAACTGTAAACGTCACCGTTCTCTGAAGCACGGCTTTTGGCTTGAGCAGGACTTTTTCAATCCCAGCACCCCAGATTTTGTTGAGGCCTTTTGATGTGTATGCTGTGACCACACAGAACATTAAAGGTAAATAATCCTGAGATAGTGTGTGAGATTGACCTGAAACGATTTCAAATACACTTTTAGTCTCACAGTTGTTTGATCACTCCATTCCGTTTGCTAACATTTCAAATGCCTGATAAGCTGGTTTTGATCCAAATTACTTTTTTTTTTGGAACTGTGCTAATCTTTCATTGGAGGTATGAAAAAGAAAAAGAGGCAGAACTCTACTTCAAAGTGCTTTGGGGTCTCCGATTCCAGCTTTGCCCCCCATGGGGATATCCAGTGGTTTGCTTTTCTGTAAACATGGGAATGATTTGTAAACACTGAAATGCAAATCACCCACATGATCATGAGGGAAAAATATATAACCTAGATCAAATATTCCAAAACAGAATAAGTTACATATCAGTGCAGTATAAGAGCACTGATTTTGTTTGACAAAAAAGGGGGGTTTGACTTGTTTCCCTTGGTCCGAGATGATGATCACATGATGCTCTTTGGGACTTCCAGACCGGTGATCAGAGTCACCTGTGAAAGGAGACAAATTTCAGGTATTAACAATGAGAGATAATGTGCTGATATGGATGAAATTTAACGCTAATTATTCACATTACAACTAAGCTGCAGTCACACTAGAGTTTGAGCTTGCGAAATTCTGTCGTATGGCGCTGCGAAAAGGGGTGGGATTAAACAAGATAATTAAACATTAAAAAGCGAGCGATTGGTTCATGTTTTATTTTTGTCCAGAGAGGTTATGTTTTCATCCTCGATTAGTCTCACGCAGTCAAGTGATGCGATTTCGCAGGTCAGAGTTCATCAAACTTGAACTTTGCACTGCAACAACCTGCGAAACTTGACGTTTCCGGTCTGACGCATTCGTGTGTGTATGAATGGAAGTCTATGGGGAGAAAAGTCCAGTGTGACCACAGCTTAAATCTACAACAGGGGTGTCCTGCTCAGTTTAGCTCCAACTTGCTTCAACACACCTGCCAGGAAGTTTCTAGTATATCTAGTAAAAGCTCGATTAGCTAGTTCAGGTGTGCTTTGATTAGGGTTGGAGTTATGCTGCAGTCACACTAAAGTTTGAGCTTGCGAAATTCTGTTGTACGGCACTGCGAAAAGGGGCGGGATTAAACGATGATTAGACATTTAAAAAAGAAAGCAATTGGTCCATGTGTTAAATTTCTGTCCAGAGAGGTCATGTTTTGATCCTCGGTTGGTCTCACGCAATTATGTAATGCAATTTCACAGGTCAGAGTTCACCAAGCTTGAACTTTCCAACGCAGTGAAATGCAAAACTTGTCACACGACCTTACGTTTACGGTCTGACGCATTCGCGTGCGTATGAATGGAACTCTATCTGGAAAAAAGTGCAGTGTGACCGCAGCTTTAAACTCTCTAGAACAACGGCCCTCCAGGACCTCTTTGGACACCCCTGATCTACAACATAAATCTCAAACTCAATTCCTTGAGGACCGCAGGTCCAACCCTAATCAAACACAGCTGATTCAACTAATCAAGGCGTTCAAGACTACTAGAGACTATTAAGCAGGTGTGAATTGAAGCTGGTTGGAGCTAAACTATACAGAGCTGCAGCACTCCAGGAATTGAGTTTGATCTACATTGATTTCAGTTCTATCCAGTAATAGTTCTTGTTACTTTAGAGAAAACATTTAAGCATGGCAAAATCTCCAGTAGAATATCAAAAGCTATTGTAGGCAAACCTAAAATCATTTGCCTAAAAATAATTGGAAGTAAGTTGCCCAAGGCTGCATCCAAAATCGCTTACAACTCAAGTAGGTACTACAATTGAATTTGAATTTGCTACGCAACCATTAGGAAAGTACATTCTATATAGTATGAATGGGAGTAGTGTAAATTAAATAGCTTCACTCCCATTTATTAATTATCTTGCATGGCATCGGATAGCGTAGCGTCCATTATATGCGCACTTCAGAATCTTGCCGGAAGTAATAGGTCATCCGGGTACTTCTTGCGTACTGTTTTTCGATTACAGTGGTCCCTCATTATTTGCGCGAGTTACGTTCTAAAAATAACCCCCAATGGTTGAATCCGCAAAGTAGTCAGCTTTATTTTTTGCAATTATTATAGATGTTTTAAGGGCTGTAAAAACCCTCACTACACACTTTATACACTTTTCCTAGACAGGCATTACATTTTCACACTTTTCTCTCTTGTTTAAACACTCTCAAAGTTCAAACCTTCATAGATTCGTTTATTTATTTCGTAATGGCGCCCTACAGCAGCGTAACTTCTACCTTCCTTTAGCATGTCCAGTACAGTCCAACTTTTTATGCGATGGTTAGCATCTTCCTCTGCCTTTTGGGTGCTACCGCAGGTGCCTTTAACAGTGCAGAATGTTTTGTCGACATTGTGGGAAAAAAACTTGCAAACATACAGTACAGCACTTCAGAATCACACTGCTAGCGATTGAAGATGCATTCTGTACTGAACACGAGACACGGCACAGAGGAGATTGATTGACAATGGTCTACAGCCAGTCAGGACGCAGAACACAATGCACTGTAGAAAAAAAGCATGTCAAAGTGCACGAAAAAAATCAGCGAAACTGCAAGGCCGCAAAAAGTGAACCGCGTTATAGCGAGGGACCACTGTACTATGAATTTGGATATACTACTCGGCTCGCATACTGTTTTTAAAAGTAGAGAAGTATACAATTTCGGACGCAGCCCAAGTTAGCTTTACCAGTTTTCCAATGGTAGGTAATGCAGACATTTTCATCTCACTCATATTAAGATAATGTCTTAGCATATTGCAGAAATCATGTCATGCTACATAACTGGTAAGTAAACAAATACCCTCAACATTTGGTTCCAAAAACTAAAACCCCTAGTCTGCTTTTGGGCCAAATAGTTCTCTTTGCTTACCCATTCCATTAGGTGCAATCTGAACCAATCAGCATGTATATGGGTTCTCTTTGGAATCTAATACAAATGTGTCAGTCTTTGCCTTGATAACGCAAGTGTAATGCAAACAGTGATGTGGATGAAGATTAGATATTTCTCTAAGCCTTGTCAAGTATGGTGGTACCCATACTCGAAATTCATCCTTTGCTTTTAACCCATTAAAGTGCACAGACACATATTGAGTGAGAGCACACACATTCACTGTGAACATACACTAGGAGCAGCGGGTAGCTATTACTTCCAGCACCCAGGGAGCAATTAGGGGTTAGGTGCCTTGCTCAAGGGCACCTCAGCTGGGTATTGAAGATGGAGAGAGTGTGGTTCATTTACTTTACCCATCTTCAATTCCTGCCGGCAACCAGCAACCTTTGGGTAACTAATCCAACTCACTATCCATTAGGCCACAGATGTCTCGATGGTGCCATCTAACTGGAATCTTGTCCAAAACCTTTAGTGTTTGTTTATATAGAGATCTAACAGGTTTGATTGTCAATTGACATGCTCAATCAACATGCTTCAGCTTAGCCAGTTATGAAGCAACTTGTAGCCAGGCAACAGAGTGGTGATGTCACGCACATGCACTCTACTAGATTGACTCAGCATAGTTGCCTTAAGCCGCGGTCACACTGGACTTTACTCCCCATAGACTTCCATTCATACGCACGCGAATGCGTCAGACCGGAAACGCAGGGTCATGCGTCGAGTTTCGCAGGTTGCTGCAGTGCAAAGTTCAAGCTTGGTGAACTCTGACCTGCGAAATTGCATTACTTGACTGCGTGAGACCAATCCAGGATCAAAACATGACCTTTCTGAACAGAAATTTAAAACATGGAGCAATCGCTCGCTTTTTTTAATGTCTAATGTTTAATCCCGCCCCTTTTCGCAGCGCCCTACGACAGAATTTTGCAAGCTCAAACTCTAGTGTGATTTCGGCTTAACCCTGTCTAGAATCCTGTGCCGAAAACCATTTATAATCTTGTCATACCATACCAGGACTGCAAAGGTTTGGGTTAATCAGAGGAGAGTTTGGGTTTACATGAAGCTAGACATTGGGTCAAGAAATCAGGGGTTGGTAGGCCTGCGACCAATCACAGAGTAAGTTAAAGGTCACGGTGGATCTGCTGCTCACCTGGACATTGCGGTTGAGACTGACCGCAGGCATGAACACACCCTCCAAGTTCTCGAAAGCCATGGGTCCATGCTGCTGTTTATTAATGAAGAAAGTCAAGGTGTGTTTTGTTAAGTCTAACAGGATCCCAACAGTTGAGCCCTTGGTGATGCCACCCTCAGCCCTGCAAACAAAAAGTAGAGCAGGAAGGAGCAGATTAAGGACATCAGCTATAGACAATTTTAGGAAGAATTCAAATATAAACAGAGCAACTTATATATGATTAATTCCAGCGTTATGGATGTGTCATTTGCAGTAAAAACTTAAAACATAATTTCACATAGAAAGTATATGTTAACATTATATTGAAACATCTGTTTATATTTTCCAAAACAACTGACCACAGAGTTATGGCATCAGAAAAATGTCAATCTGTAAACATGTTTTATACTTCAAATGAAGAAAATAAACAAGCGTTATGGATGTTACCAAAAAAAGTCTGCGAGTTTACAGTATAATACATACTTTGTATAAATTCTGTGAATTAAACTGCACAACCCAAAAGAAACAATGCTAATCAAAGGGATAAGAGTTGGCTCACTGTAGAACAAAAATGATTGCTTTTATTTTGTTTATTATTTTTGCATTTATGAGGAAAAAAAGTGTCGTTATGGATGTGACATCTCTTCATTATAGATGTGACGGATGTGAAATTTCCATTTGTATGACTTTGGTAAATTACATAAAATAGTTTGAAAACTTTGACAGAGACATTTTTGAGTATTTCTAAAGTACTGTAAAATACTTGCTTACACAAAAAACTTAGAAACGGTTTCTGTATTTTGGTGAAAACTTGGTGCATGGAATTGCTCATATATAGTTGGGGCATGGGGGATGTGCTAGTTGACCATCAACCATTTTTTTTCAGAGAATGAGAAGCTGACAAAACATTGCTGCAAATCTGATACAAGTTTTATATATGGAAACAATTAAAAGCACTGCAGTGTTTGTCTGAGATAGTCTACCAAAATGTTTAAATGTGTCTAGTCTTCTCATGTGACTCGCAGTGCAAATGCAGCATTCTGAAGATTTTTTTTAACTGTGTGGACATGGAAGGCGTGAGCGCGTCCTGCCGCTTGCACGTGTCGTGCTGCACGTGTTGCGCTTGTCATTCCCAATTGGTGCTTGCCTCCATTGAAAATAACGAACTTGCAAGCGGAAAAGACGTGAGATGTGAATGGCTGCCGACATTTGCGATCTCCAGCAGTTGATCTTCTTGCATTGGCATGCTGAATTCACCTGATTTGTTGACAAATGGGTTGTGGGTCCATTCCTTGGCAGTTCGTGGGTCCTTCACTGTGCCTTTTCCCCTTCGCAAAGAAACTTTCCAAAGATGTCTGTTTCTTACGCCCCATTCACACGGGGCGTCAGCATCAACGCTTCCCATTCACTTTGAACAGGTGACATCAAGCGCTGATGAACTGAATTGTGGATCCGTCTTGCTGCAGAAGTTGGGAATTTCTCAACTTTTCAAGTGCCAACGGAAGCGTCAGCCAATCAGATCGCTTTATGCAAATACCCCAGCTCAGACAGTAGCCGATTGCGGAATAATTTCATTGACTGACGCTGCTATGATGATCGCGTTAGCCCCAACTTCAGACATGCACTCTGTCAAGCGTTGGCGCTGAAGCCCCATGTGAATCGAATTTTGCTAGCTTGTGGGTAAAATTTTGCCACTCAAGTAACCAAAATGTAACCGAGAGAATACGGTCATTTTTATTTTTAAATAATAGATTTAAAAAAAAATAAAAGATCATTCAGACTCTCAGATAATAAATAAAACAGAAATTATTAATGATTTATTGTGCGGCTCTGTACCAATTGATCCACAGACTGGTACCGGTCCACGGCCCGGGGGTCTCTGTCCTAGATAAACATTATTAACTATTATTTCTTAAAAATAAGCCTTAATTGAACAGTTTTGAATATGAATAAAAATGATGCGTTTATCCATGATAGTAAGATGAAAGTACATAAAATTCAGTTTTAAACCTGCTATGTGGTACCTGGTTTGAGGTTAGCGTCTTGAGCTAAAGCACAAAATGGTGGAAAATGTCAACTCTGTTATGAATTAAAAATTTAAACAATATTTTTTAACAGAATTAAATGTTCCCTATAACATTTAAGCATTTTGAATTATTTTGCATAAATAAAAGATTCAGTTTGCTGTAAATTATACATTTGTTGTATATCATTCCAGTTTAAGTAAAACGACTGCTAAATGCTTGAAATGTGCCTGCAATTCTGGAATGAGTCATATATATAAATACATTTTTACTAAGAATGACAGTACATTAATGCCACCACTTTCCACTCATTAATTCATCAATTTACTTGTAGTTCTGTTACTGTAATTAACCTGATTGATCAAGCAAGAGTTTTAATAGAACAGCGCTGGAAGGTTTCCAGTTGGCATCGCATTGCTTGTCTGTTTCCAAATCACAGTATGTGTGACAGGAATTGCGGAGTTTTGCCTGGAACAAGCAATAGGATTTTTAAAAGTCAGAGTCTGTATGTTTTCCTTTGATCCCAGATCTCTCCGAGCAGTGGAATGAGTGGGATGCAAGAAATGGCACATGTGAAGTGGAACTGGAGCACGGAAGAGAAAACTGCGGTGGCTTCACTCTAATCAAAACTCCAGTCTGTATTACTTTAAAACACTGAGCAGTGATGATATTCAGTCTGACAGGATGTCTTGGAGTGTGACATCACCTACTTATATTTATGGAGCAGTCAAGAACTTTATAAACAGAAACTTTATTTCAAAAGTGAAATGCTAAATATTGGTTCAGTTTCAACCTGGTATTACATGGATAGTTCACCAAAAATATTTTAAACACCCTCAGGTCGTTTTGATGTTTGGAACCCAAATGATATCATTTACACATAACTGCAATCATTTTGGTTTACGAGGACTTTCCATAGGCGTAATCTATTTTATACTCTAAAAACGCTTATTATATGGCCCTAAACCTAACCCGAATGTCATGAATGTCAAAACATGCCATTAAGTATGATTTTTAAGTGCTTTATACTACAAGGACACAAGGAATGTCCTCATAAACTACTCCAATGTTATAATACCTTGGTCATACCCATGTCAATACATAAATGCATGTCCCTGTACACCACCAAAACCAGTTTACACACACACACACACACACACACACAACTGTTTGATGCCCAAAAGCCAGTGAAGTTTGGTGTTGCATGAAACTCACAGACACCGAAGCTTTGCCAAGGAGGTTTGTTTTTACCACGCAATTATTACAGTATTATTTGCTGTGCTCTATGTAAGTGAATAGATCCGTGTGTATGAATGAAAGACTAAATAGAATCTGCTCACCATCTAAAGAGAGCGTTCATCCTCAGAAGAACTGTATCAAACTGCTAGATTACCTTTATGATGTCTTTGTGAACTTTCTGAAGTTTGTTTGTACTTTCAAATGTAGTTCAAAAATGATGGGATAATTTGCAAGGCTGCAATGGCATTATAAAAAATAAATAAATGCAGATGTATAATGACTGAACTGAAAAGTATTTATACTAAAACTGATTTATTGTTGCATATTATAATGTGGGCCTAGTGAGGGATTCCTGTGGGCTAGGTGAGGGTTGCCCATGTGGGGCCAGCACTACGTGATACATTTTTTGCTAGTGAACAAACACTTGATGGCCTGCGCTGGCAGTCTGCTAGGGGACCTTAAGGCCTAGATATACTTCAAATGAAATGGACGTTTGATAGAAAAAAAAAAATTCTAAAAGGCTGAGCGGCGATATAGGAGCAGGAGGCAGAGTTACAAGCGTCACTTTGCTCAAGTTGCGTGTACCATCTACTCCTAAAAACAACAACAATGTTGGCTGTGAGAGAAGAAAGGTTGTGTTAACATCTGCTCTGCTCAGTAAAAACCAGCTCTGCTGCTTGATTCTCAAGTTTGTTCATGCTGTTGTTGTTTTCCTCTCTTACCTCCATAGAATGAGAAACATATCGGGGGCGGAAGTACGCACACCAAAGAAGACGGAGCTCCAAATTACACCCACTAATTGTGTGAATGCAATGGACTAACAGTAGCTCAAATGTGTTTTGGGGTCAAAACACAATCCCCCCCAAAAGAAAGTTAGCTTTGGTGAGCAGTTTCAAAGTGCAGAAACAAATTTAAAAACAGCTTCATTTTAGCCAGGTTTTGTTCGAATTAACATCATTTCAGTTTTGAAGTTTTAACATGATTTAAAGAGGGGAAGAGTTTAAAACAATACAATGACACAGACCCAAAATCACCCAAAAATGGAAATTTTGTGTTCCAAAACAGCTTGAGTATATTTTATTCACAAAGGAAGATCCTTTGAAGAATGTTGGAAAGCAACCACTGCCTTCTATAGTATTTTTTGTTCCTATGGATGTCAATGGCTGCTTTTTTCCAACATACTTCATATTATCTTGTTTTATGTTCAACAGAAGAAACGCATAAAGGTTTAGATACACAGGAGTAAACGGTGAGGAAATTTTCAGTTTTGGGTGAACCATCCTTTAAACGGTTAGTAAGGGATGTCAGAGATGCTGTGTTGTCAGAGATCTGAGAGGTGAGTTTTTTGTTCTTTTTTGTCTTGATTGTACAGTTCCTTGTTGTTTGCATATTTTTAGCCCTATTAATCTGACAATTGATGTTAAATGAATCGTTCACTCTAAACAGGATGCAACTTGGTTTGGCACTTTTTGGGATACATTATTTCATTTTTTCTCTGTTCCCCATTTTGGGGAAGGGGTTTCAATGTTAAAGATGCTGATCTAATAAAGTAAAATGGTACTGCATCTGGGCTGACAATTTGCAATTTGATTAAAGAAAATACATCTTGATCTGTGATATTTTAGACACTCTTTCCACCTGTATTTAGTGGAACCAACAACCTACATCTTAATACAAACCAGACCTCTTCTAAGACTCATCAAACATCTGCTAAGGACAACACGGGCTCATTAGAAATATGTGCTTCAGCCTATATTCTTGTGAAAAAGTATTTCAAGATATATTTGACTGCCGTTTCTAAGTAAAATAAATAAAACTTTTGTTTCTTTTCACATTAATGATATTTCCAGGGATATATGATTGATAAATGAAGCCTTGCTAGTGTTTTTGAAAACACTATTGGTTGGGTTTAGTGAAGGATTTAGGTCAGTGGTTTGCTAGTTTAGTTGATCTGTACGACAAGTTCCAACTTCTCGAGAATGTGTACAAAATGGACTAAAACTTACAGAAAAGTTACGTATTATAGATTCAATTCATTTAATTTCCATTAAAATATTTAAAACACTGAAACGCTGATTTATCAAAAGACTTAAATTTCAGATTCTCAAAAATGTAGACAGCGCCCTCTAGTGGATTTGTCACATGAAACCTTCAACGAAACGTACCTGATGTATTTTGCATTGTGCAAAAATGTAGGCAGAGATACGCATTTCCAATAAGCCTGGGTTGAATAGGACACTACATCTAATACTAACAGAATTTCTAATGGAGGAAATCTACCAAAAAAAAAACAAACAAATAAAACACTTGATTGATTTACCTGCTTAGAGCCACTGGGTGTTGGAGGGACAAAAGAAACAACAAAAGAAACTTGTTGGGATACAATATTCAAAATATAGACCTTTTCAATGTGGTGATGCCATTGGCCCATGAACATTTCCAGCTTGTTGTTAAACTATTTCATAACTGTAATAAAAGGCAAATCAATCATAACTTAATGTTAAAACAGCTATTATTAACATCCTTTATCAATATCAAGACCTTTTTGAATTCCTGAAAGCTATTCAGAAATTATTGATATTCTGACATTGAATATTATTAGCTTGGAAGCTAAGCGGAAATTAAACATGTAAAACAAGAAATACATTAGGACCATTGTTTTTGTTTACATGCCTCATTATATCAATATCAAGACCTTTTTGAATTCCTGAAAGCTATTCAGAAATTATTAGCTTAGAAGCTAAGCGGAAATTAAAAATGTAAAACAAGAAATACATAAGGACCATTGTTTTACTTTAAATGCCTCAAAGTGGTCTATAAAAATAATAAAAATAGATATATTAAAAAGAAATGACGGAAAATGGTACAAATGTATAAAATTGGAGGAGTAAATGGATGTGAGACTAAAGGAGAAGTAGAGCAAGATTAGCTTTAGGCTACATTATGTGGGTTGCATACATACTGCGCAGATTTTGGGGACTGTTAAGTGTAACACTAGCTGTACTGCTGGTGTGTCCTCTTAGTCACCTCAGTATCCTTAAATGGAGGCAAAAGTGTAAATTGTTGCATTAGTATTCAAGTGGTATAATCAGCCTGTCCTTGATACTCACCTCAAGGCACTGCATCAGCAGAAGTGTGACATACACCACGTTTACATGCACCGCACTGTCCAGGAAAACTCTCAATTCTAGCTAAACCTACATACTTAATGTTTGCAATGCTCTACAACTACTAGAATATCCCAGAATTTGGCAATCTAGTGTGTGACATTATATGACATGAATTAGATGGCATGTTGATTTTGAACAAGATGGAAACACTGATTTATCATATAAGTTGACTCTATGGTGTATGGTTTTAATCACTATATTTGATCATAGTATATTCAATTCAATTCATCTTTATTTGTATAGCGCTTATACAATGTAGATTGTGTCAAAGCAGCTTCACATAGAAGATTATAGTGAATTGAAACAGAGTCAGTTCAGTTTTCAGAGGTTATGTTATAAGTTATATATCTAATTTATTTTTAGATTATACTTCCGTATTATGTTTACAAATTGAATGCATGACTTGTCTTAACAGTATGGGTTCCCCAGATGCACAAGGCAGCATCTGTTCATCCCAAAATTACATTTAAAAACATTTCTGAAAAATAGCCAAGGAATTCACAGTGCCGTGAAAAGAATCCAATATTATTAGAAAATCCCAGTTTTGCTTGGCGTTGAAATATTTTAGTTTCATTCATCACAGATGACAATATTTGGATATTTTCTCATCCTTTAAGCCAACACACTGAAGGTCAAAACTAAACGTTCATGAAGATTAAAAGGAAAGTTTAACTGAGCTGCCACTGGCAATATTTGATGTCCTCTATGGATGAACACTGATCCTTTTAGAAATAAAATCTGTTCATCATAAAAAGCATTTGGGCCATTCATTCATTCATTTTCTTTTCGGCTTAGTCCCTTTATTAATCCGGGGTCGCCACAGCGGTATGAACCGCCAACTTATCCAGCACATATTTTACGCAGCAGATGCCCTGCCAGCTGCAACCCATCTCTGGGAAACATCCAGGCACACTCATTCACACTCATACACTACGGACAATTTAGCCTACCCAATTCACCTGTACCGCATGTCTTTGGACTGTGGGGGAAACCGGAGCACCCGGAGGAAACCCACGCGAACGCAGGGAGAACATGCAAACTCCACACAGAAACGCCAACTGACCAGCCGGACTGTACCAACATGCTGAGGAGGTTGGGGGGATGTATGGTGGAATTTCAGGAGTTTTCCGGGGGACAGAACAATACGGGACATGGGTCTGAAATACGGGAGACTCCCGGAAAAAATGGGAGTGTTGGCAGGTATGCAGCCGAGGCTCGAACCAGCGACCTTCTTGCTGTGAGGTGACAGCACTACCTACTGCGCCACTGCGTCGCCCATTTGGGTCATCAAACATTAAAAAAAATAATAAGGTACAATTACACAATAACAATATACTGTATTCTGGATTGCAGGCTAGTGGATGTTAAAAGCCATGCATCAGCACACATACGGTCCTGTAATCTGGCATTGTTTTTTGGTTTAGTAGTTTAGTTCCAAAGTCCCTTTCAAGGAAATTCAGTTCACTCTGCATCCACTCTCGCAGACAGTTCATCCAGGACTAAAGTCCTATCTAAATGAATGGGGGAATCCTGAAATCTCGAAAACTGCTGGGTGAACTTGCAATTAAATGACATATTTCAAATCAGCAACAAAAATTGAAGTGACCTGTCCCATTACTGTTGCTGCTTAAGCTCTAATTGCATTTAAAACACATAATTTCTAGTTTGCTCCAGCTACTGCGCATGTGCAACGATTGGCACGGCACCAATCTCCTTTAGAGCTGTTTCAATTGTAACCAGAGGATGCGATTATAAACACTGGAAGAACAGAGACAAAATCTGAGCAAAGACTGGAGGACGACACTAGAAGCACACGATATGTAATGGAATGAGATGTGCTGTGATGCTTTTTCTCCTTTCGAAATCAATGCAGACACATAGTAGTTGCCAAACAGCAGGGCTTGCCGTAATAAACAGACTAATCTGTAAAGACCCCTCCCCATAAAGCGCATGACTATAAATACTGATAATGGGCTATAGGCTCAGTTAGTGTGTTTTAGTCAACGATAAACTTCCAGTGAAAGGTTAATATGATTTTTACAAATTTTATAAGGTTATTTTTACAGCATCAATGTTGAAAGATGCTTAAAATACATTTAGTTAAACAATGTTATGCACTGTTGAAGGTGAAAAATCCAAATGTCTTCCGATATTTCTTTGAGGAACATTGTTTTTAAACATTTCAATCATTTTCTCACGTATTTGTTGGCGATCCTCTGCCCATCTTTGCTCCTAAAGGACTAGACTTCTCTTGGATGCTGCTTTTATAGACCTTTTTCTTGGCTGCTGCATGGAGGGCGCCATAGCGACCAGCGTCTTCCGGTAGAATGTTTAGAACTTCCGTTTACAGTGTTTATAACTGGTAGTTTGGGCTCCGAAAATGGGTTTCAAGAGCGTTTTGAGTGGATTACGGAGTGTTTTTGTGACACACAACTTTGAAAGGTGTGTGTTAAAGCAGTTATAATCTGTCAGATGTGGTTCAAGCGCGAGAGAAAAACGTTCTTCAAGTTCACGTGTCTGCTGTCAGAAATACAGTGTGTGTGTGTGTGTGTGTGTGTGTGTGTGTGTGTGTGTGTGTGTGTGTGTGTGTGTGTGTGTGTGTGTGTGTGTGTGTGTGTGTTTCCCCGGCCTGTCAGCTGTTAGCTCAGCGGCTCTTCACGCAATACTTCACTGCATCATAGAGCAAACCAGATTACTGGCATGAAACTTAACAGGTGTGTAAGTCATGCAATTTACAAAAATGACCAATAAAAGTCTGTCACTGATACTCTGCTGGCTGATCTGCATGATGATTCTAATCGCGATCCGTTTATGTTTCATTTAGTGTGTTGTATTTACCAGGGTTTGTGTTTTTCTGTCATTTCAAAACTCACTTTATTTTCACTTTGTCACAGTTATTAAATCAGTGTGTTAGTGGGACTGTACAGGCTAACGTGTGTGTGTGTGTCAAAAATTTATGGTGAAATACATTTGTTTGGGTTGGTTATATATTTGAAAGAAAGAGAAAATGTTAAATTTAGCGATGATGAGGCTTCATTTAAACAGCACAAGGTGCGTTCTGACAACGAGTTTTCCATCCCATTGAGCACATTTTTTAAATGATCAGTCCAGTAGGTGGCGCTGATCGACAACAGTATTAGTTCAAAGATGATAAAAGCAGGTAAAATAGATTAAAACCATCGTTTCAAAGCTGTCCAAATGTGACTGTTTACACGCATCAGCTGCCAACCGGAAGTTCTTAGCATTCTCCTTGCGCATACACACAAAGTATATTGGGTAGTTTTGTGTTCTAAGAAAAAGGTCTATACCAAATCATAATTACAATCACCTGTTGACATCACCTGTTTCAAATTACGTCATTATTTAACCAATTTACCCGATTACTAGCCCTAAATAACTCCTGTCCCAACTTGTGTTGCAGATCTGAATGACAGGAAAGGATGCATATTTACAAATGAAATGAAGTTGACCAGACAAAACAAGAAATATTTTGTGTTCACCTTGAAATACAATGTCAAAGTAAATTTGGAAATCACTACTTTCTTTTTTTTTTTATTTGCGTTTTCCATACTCTCCCAACTTTTTCTGATTTGGTGTTGTCTCAGGCAGTGAAGAACACCATCAGAACTTAAACGGGGCAGTTTTGTAATGGAAAGACAGTTCACCGGAAGCGATTGAACTGGCTGACTGAAAATTAAAAGTCTGTGTGCATATACCACATTGGCTGTTTCAACCTGGAAGGCAGGACATCCTTTGCTGTGCTGGCCATACTGAGCAATACACTTTTCTCCATTCAAAGTAATGTGAGTGAATCATCTTTGTCTATAGTATTTGTTTAGTACTCACTCATGCCTATATAAAGAAACATGTAATATCAACACTAGGGATGCACAGAAATGAAAAGTATGGGCCGAAACTGAAAATTCTGCAGTGGTTTTTACAGTTGTTTGGCTCACAAAATGTTCTTGGAGCTTGGTAGGATTACGGTTGAACCACTAAAGTCACATTAAATGTTTTTGGTTCCTTTTCTGGATTTTAAACAACTCAGGACTATTGCTGTCTACATATAGAGGAAGAGAGAGCTCCAGGATTTCATCTAAAACGTCTTAATTTGTTCTGAAAATGAACGAAGCTCTCGGGGGATTGAAATGACATGAGGGTAATTAGTTAAGAACATACATTACATTTTTGAGTGAACTAACCCTTAAATTAGTATTCTGAGGATGCTCTTTTGTCTTTAAATGACCAGAGAAATGGTCAGTGTTAGGGATGCTCATTTCAGTTAATTTTGCCAGCCGACAATCACAGCTCGTTAACCGAATATTAACCGTTAACAGATTAATATTAAAAGATTATTTCATTTTTAAAAAATAATTGACGTGCCTATGTTGTGTGGCACATTAAATATTGCATTTTAAAATACTGATTTATTTTAACATGCGAACAGCATACAGAACATAACAGAGCATCTTCACGCACCTGCTACAAATATAAACATTAACAAAACGTTTGTATGTCACTAGGAAACGACTGAATCAGCTGACCCATATTGTGCGCGAGTGTTGCTGTCAATGTTGCTATAATTGTAATCTTTAATAACATTATGATATTTAAGATCTGTAAAGTCATACAGCTCTGGATGACTTGAAACAGCGACCACAAGTCTCTCCTCCATTATTAAAAGTTCACCGTAGTCGTCTTGACAACACAAACACTGCTGTCACCTCAAAGGAAACCCCGCTTCTGCTTTCATTTGATAGAAGAATGAAAAAGACGCGACTGAGGTAACATGATTTTTCCGCTGGAGCGCACATAGCGCGCAACCGTAAAACGCGAGGTGCGCAGGGTGTATAAGCAGCGCGTAAAACACTCGCAGCCGTTAGTAAACCATTCAAAAGATCCACCTCTCAATGCATAAAGCGCGTTCGCTGTGATCGGTCCCTTATGCAGCCAAACTTTAAAAATATATAAAATAATATTTTTTAATCGTTTAACTGATACCATTAATTAGTTACAAACGCACCCTTTCGGTTAACGGTTAATCGGTTATTTTGAGCAGCCCTAGTCAGTGTATAGGACAGATGGTCTCATTTTTTTTTAACAGGTAATGATTGGCCAAAAGAGCCAAAAGTCTAGCTTGTGAAATCTATCATCACCTTAGCAAATGCAGATTCATACCTGTTGGTGTGGGAGTTGTTGTGCATGAACCAGGAGCGGTTGTTGTCCACATACATGGCCCAGGCCTTATCGTCCTTCCCCAGCATCATGTCCTTCATGGTATTAATCCGCGCCACACCGAATGCAGGGTCAGGGTGGTTATCATAGCGGTCCACACTAAGCTCCCAGTAATGCACACCCTTGGAGAAGGCAGCAGTTCCCAGTACCACACGGTCATCGTAACTGTTACACGTCACCGTTTGGTTTTCATTGGTCAGCAGAATGTCTCTGTGAGCGGATGTGGGGTCGAAGGTGAACCATGCCACTGCAGTGGAGAGAGAGAAAGAAAAAAAATCATCAGTTAACAAAGTTAGTGTGGTTCAAAATGTGAAAAAAAAAACAAGATTCAGTAAAAAAGCATCTCACAGTGCACAATGATACTTTATGACAATTACTGTTACTGAAACTACTGTACAATAACATTCATTCATTTTCTTTTCTGCTTAGTCCCTTTATTAATCCGGGGCGCCACAGCGGAATGAACCGCCAACTTATCAAGCACGTTTTTACGCAGCAGATGCCCTTCCAGCCGCAACCCATCTCTGGGAAACATCCACACACACTCCTGTACAATAACATTTATGTGTTATTCAACAGCAAAAAAATGTAGCAAATCATTTCCTTTGCAACTCTAGTTTTCTGTTTTTGATTTGTGAGAAAAGAAGTGCATGTTAGTATCCTTTTACTTATTATTCAAACACATTTAGGGGTAATGTTTTCAAACACCTAAATGCCTATTTTTGCCATTTATTTCAAATGAATCACAGTTCAACATTGTATTAGATGCAGCTAGTTAAACATGAGTGATCTTTTAAAACCACGCTTAAGCAGGCATTAAAGGCACAATATGTAAGATTTTGTCATTAAATATCTAAAAACCTTTAGAACAGTCTGTAACGAGTAAGAAGGTGTATGACCCCTTTAAGAGCACGCACCCTTTTTTTGTGTTGTTGCATTAGACACGATCCCTGCATGTATGTAAGGGTACATGTACTGTTCCTCCTATTATTTTTATTTATTTCAGTAACGTTAACCCTGTGTGTGGCATTTTGTTTGTAAAGGACAGTATACCCCTTTCCTGGACAATAAAATACTACTGAGGGAAATCATCCTAGCAAACTTTATGCCATACTTTATGCCATTTTCAAAGAATGTTAAAATCCAGAATAATAAGCAATTTTAAGATAATGGAATTATCTTGTGAATATAAGCAATATTATCTTGTGAATTTTAAGCAATTTTTAAGAAAATTAGATAATTTTAACTACTAGATTTCACATAGTCCCGCAGGATGTAATGAAGTCCAAAACTTCCATGATTCCAAACTTAGGGCTCTATTTTAATGATCTAGGCGCAAAGTCCAAAGAGCAGGGCGCAAAAGCATTAAGGGTGTGTCCGAATCCACTTTTGCTATTTTAAGGACGGAAAAATACGCTCTGTGCCACGACGCATGGTCTAACAGCATTGAGCTTATTCTCTTAATGAGTTATGAGTGTGTTTTGAGCATAAACCAATCAGAGTCTCATCTCACATTCCCTTTAAGAGTCAGTTGCATCATGCCATGGCGCACTTGCTATTTACATGGCGGACTTTAAGTGAAAAACTAAAAAAGTTAAACAGCATCCGCAGTAAGAGGATACTTTAACTTTCTCTCTTTCGTGGATAAAGAAACAGTGTTGTACACACTCCGCCGAAGACATCCATTAGCCTACGTAATTAATTTCGTTTGTTAACCGCAAAGATTTGTTTCAAAACTTTTTCTAAATTCAGTTCTAATTTCCAGCAAACAAATAAATAAACAATAATAACGAAGTTAGGTCAAAAAACTGAGCTATATCCAAATGCACATGCTATGCCCCATATAGTCCAAAACCTGACAGGTGGACAAATCTAAGCTTGTTTTTAATAAAACAAATACAAATATGCATATAATAAATAATACTGCTAATAGTAATAACATTAAACAAAAGCAAATTGTCATGAATAAACTGAAAAAGCCCCCCCGAGATGAAGAAAGCATGAAGGCAGTGGTTTTTATATTTATGTAGAAAGTAATAATTTTTGTAATATTTTAATCTTTTAATTATTTTTCATGTGTAAAGATATTTCTGTACTGCTGTACATCCTGCGTGTTTTAATCAATGTTTGAGCGAGGCGCTCAGCTAACATGCTCTGCGCTGGACTTTAGACCTGCTCACAGTTTGGTCAATTGCGCAGTCTATTTTAGTTCCTCAAAATAGCAACGCACCAACAATGCACCTTAACACATCTCTTTTCTTGAGCGGAACATGAGTCCACTAACTGGCGCAAATGGATTTGCTATTTAAACAACATGGCTGAAAACAGGAAAATTAAGGTTGCGTTGATCTGAAAATAGCAACACGTCGTGAAAACACATCCTGTGCCTTAATGCACGGGGTGTATGATAGGGCCCTTAGTCACACTTTCATCAGCATATGCCTTTGTTTATTGTGAATGTGAAAAAAATACATACTGTGCCTTTAAAGACGAAAATCTATATAAATCTACAGTTGAAGTCAGAATTATTAGCCCCCCTTTTGAATTTTTCTTTCTTTTTTAAATATTTCCCAAATTATGTTTAACAGAGCAAGGAAATTTTCACAGTATGTCTGATAATATATTTTCTTCTAAAGAAAGCCTTTTTTCGTTGTATTTCGGCTAGAATAAAAGCAGTTTTTAATTTTTTTAAAACCATTTAGGGTCAAAATTATTAGCCCCTTTAAGCTATATTTGTTTTCGATTGTCTACAGAACAAACCATCATTATACAATAACTTGCCTAATTACCCTAACCAGCCTAGTTAACCTAATTAACCTAGTTAAGCCTTTAAATGTCACTCTAAGCTGTATAGAAGTGTCTTGAAAAATATCTAGTAAAATATAATTCACTGTCATCATGGCAAAGATCAAATAAATCAGTTATTAGAAATGAGTTATTAAAACTATCATGTTTAGAAATGTGTAGAAAAAATCTTCTCTCCGTTAAACAGAAATTGGGGAAAAAAATAAACAGGGGGGCTAATAACTCAGGGTGGCTAATAATTCTGACTTCAACTGTATATAAATCTATATAAATCTATAAATCAGATCAAGCACATTCAATGAATGGCTTAACACTTTTTATTAAAGTGTCTGTAACAAACATTTGAATCAATTTGTACTGGAGTGTGTTAGGATTGGTTAACACTATCTATTATACACTAAATGCATTCAAATGTATATATGTATAAATGTAATCAGAGGTTATCAAACCCTACTGTAATCGTTAGAAAAGTCCAAACATCCATTTTCAGTCTTAAATCTGATCGGGAAGACCAAACTGTAAGTAGTAGAAATTCATTTTATTTTCATTCATTTGTTTTCTTTCGGCTTAGTGCCTTATTTATCATGGGTCGCCACAGCGGAATGAACCATCAACTAGCTGCAACCCAGTACTGGGAAACACCCATACACTCTCACATTCTCACACACACACACACACACACTACGGACAATTTTGTTTACCCAATTCACCTATAGTGCATGTCTTTGGACTGTGGGGGAAACTGGAGCACCCGGAGTAAACCCACGCGAACACATGAAGAACATGCAAACTCCACACAGTAATGCCAACTGGCCCAGCCAGAACTCGAACCAGCAACCTTCTTGCTGTGAAGCGATAGTACTATTCTGCCTTTATTTTATTTTATTTGACCCAGGAGGGTCCCATTGGGATACAATATATCCAATATATAGTTCAGATTCCATATGTAGTATATCAGGGGTCACCAACTCTGTCCCTGGAGGTCTACCTTACTGCACATTTCAGCTGAAACCCATATCAAACACACCTGTCTGTAATTATCAAGTGCTGCTTCATGTAATTAATTAGTTCAGGTGTGTTTGATCAGGGTTGGGGATGAATGGAGCTGAAAACGCATTTTAACTTTGCCTTTTCTAATGGCATGTAACTTTTCCAGATTTAGTACCCACCCCATCTTCTACATCACAGATTCTTGTCTGATGTTGATGATGCACTACAGTGGTCCAAAACATGTAATTGCTCATAACTCCTAAGGCGTTGGCTACAATCCTTGGCTCAAGCCCTACAAGGGAATGTGTCAGATTTGGCCATCAACCTGGCAAAGTTTTCCAGTACTTTGTATTTTATGAAAACTAGTCACCCAATCTGAGCCAAAAATATATAGTCAGACACTCTAGAGCAGGGGTGTCCAAACTCGGTCCTGGACGGCCGGTGTCTTGCAAAGTTTAGCTCCAACCCGAATCAAACACACCTGAACCAGCTAATCAAGCTCTTACTAGATACTAGAAACTTCCTGGCAGGTGTATTGAAGCAAGTTGGAACTAAACTCTGTTGTGGATCTGTCTGTTCCTCTTGTTCCTGTTGTGTTTACATGTCATCAGCTGGGTGGTCACGTGCACTGCTGCTGCTCAGCACCACTCAGCTGTTAATCAGCACACCACAGGTGCAGCGCATTACTGCACCTATATCTGTTCAGCGTTCTTGTTTCACGTTGTCAGTTCGTTGTTGTTTCATGTTCCTGTCTGTGTCCTGTTAGGCTCTCTTCGTTGAGGTTGCTGGTGGTGAGTTTGCTGTGTGGCTTATACCTTTGGACTTTGTCTTCAAATCTTATGACGACTACCTGAACTATTACCGCTGTCGAGCGTTGTTGATACCTATGAGAGATTCACCATTGATCTGCTTCACTGATGAACTATTACCGCTATTGAAAGTTGTTGATACCTATGAGAGATTCACCATTGATCTACCTCGCTTGCCAGTTATTATCTACGAACTTTTCTCTACTGTTGAACTCTGTTTGATTCCATTTCAATAAATATTTGTTACACTTGCAATTGGGTTCCCTCGTGATCGCGACAAACTCAGCAGCACACCGGCCCTTCGGGACTGAGTTTGGACACCCCTGCTCTAGAGTCTGAATATCAAAAGTTATCAAAACAAAGTAGACATTTTCATTCAGGATCACCACAGGATTGCCAAACATCTAAAGTGGGTCATTTTTACAGAAATCTCCATAAAGCCGCGGTCACACTCAGGGTACAAATTATACATTGACACTCAGGGGGGTCAACTTTTTCAGTAATGTTAGCTTGTGAAATACAAGTTTCAGTTACTCATCTGTATGTATTTATTTCAATTAGATCTATTCATTCATTCATTCATTTTCTTTTCGGCTTAGTCCCTTTATTAATCCGGGGTCGCCACAGCGCAATGAACCGGCAACTTATCCAGCACGTTTTTAAGCAGCGGCTGTCCTTCCAGCCGCAACCCATCTCTGGGAAATATCCACACACACTCATACACTACGGACAATTTAGCCTACCCAATTCACCTGTGCCGCATGTCTTTGGACTGTGGGGGAAACCGGAGCACCCGGAGGAAACCCACGCGAATGCAGGGAGAACATGCAAACTCCACACAGAAACGCCAACTGACCCAGCCGAGGCTCGAACCAGCGACCTTCTTGCTGTGAGGCGACAGCACTACCTACTGCGCCACTGCGTCGCCAGATCTAATCATTAATAAAGCGTATTTAAGTTTTCAGTGTTTTGTGGGATATTTAATGTATTCTGACCTACAGTATACTCTGATTTGCTATTTCAGAGGTTACGGTAGGTCAAACTATGCAGCTAATTTTACTTTACTAATTTTACTAGACTTTAAAGACTGACTCCCCCCTACCCCCCCCCCCCCCCCCCCCCCCCCCCCAACATACATGTTATTTTAATGTCCTTTAGGCGGGATCAAGCATTAATTAGGTGGGGCAATCCCCCCCAAAACCCCCCTGTAATTCGCACCCTGGTCACACTGCACTTTTCTTCCCCATTGACTTCCATTCATACACATACGCATACAAATGCGACAGACCGGAAACGCAAGCTTAAGTTTAGGAGTTCACTGCGTTGCAAAGTTCAAGCTTGGTGAACTCTGACCTGTGAAATCGCATCATGTGACTACGTGAGACCAATCGAAGATCAAAACATAACCTCTCTGGACAGAAATGTAAAATATGAAGCAATCGCTCACTTTTTTTAATGTCTAATAATCTTGTTTAATCCCGCAACTTTTTCGCAGTGCCATACTACAGAATTTCTCATGCTAAAACTCCCGTGACCGTGGCATAACTCTGCAATGTAACAAAAATATATGAAATCAGTTTACTGGTTACCGTTAAATAGTCACTCTGTTTGACCACATGGTGGCGCTACAATGCAAAATAATAACATAAAAGCAGTTTTCACTGAGCGACTCGAAAATCGGCATGCAGTGTGTTTGTCAAAGGTGATTTGATTTAAGTACACTTAACTGGAAATATTATATCATCTGAGATATTTAAAAAACACAATAAAAGGACACACTCCATTTTCACAAGGGTCTTTTCCCCCCTTTTTTATTTCAGAACAGTTATTTCATATATATGCAGCAAATTAATTAATTCCCAAACACCTTTAGCTAGTGTAAGTGTAGTCATCGTAATTTGCAGATCACACACACATAACTACACATGTGCGCTCTCTCAGTGACGCATGAATTATTCAAAGGAATGAAAAATTGAAGCTGATGTGTTCTCTGAGAAATGAAGTTTCAGCAGGAGAGTGCCTGTAAGGCAAATCTAGCATCAAACTCTTGAATATCCTGTGTTAATTAAACATCTCCACTGGGACTGTTCCATGTAGTTTTGCAAACACCCCACTCACATTTATATCAAAGACCTGCCAATGTAACTATAGCTAGAGTTTGTCTCATTTATGATGGTCTTGGACTGCTGCAAAAATGGGGCAATGTAATGTCTATAAATAAATGTATTTTTAATTAACATTTATAATCTAAATTACATTAATAATAAAATTAAAATGAGTTGTTTTGATGGACATGTTATATATTCATTCACATTTATTTATACAGCCATTATGTTGAAAATTTACTAAAAAAATAATTACACTGATTTCAAGAATGCAGCTCAGCAATGTTTATTCAACCTAAACAGTGTGAATGTGCTGTTAAAACTTTTTATAGATAAATTAATTTCAAAGAATGGTTTCACTTCAGTTTAAGGACCAATTCTCACTATTAACTTGTGGCGTATTACCTGCCTATTGTTAAGTTATTGGCTGTTTATCTGTACTTATAAAGTACATATAACCAATACCTAAACCTTAAACTGCCTTAAAAACTATAAATAGTTTATTGAGGCATAGATAAAGTCATTGTTAAAGGTTTCTTAAAATAAAGAATTGTACCTTTAAATAAAGTGTGACCAAAATAGGATAATATTAATTAATATAGTTACACTTTTTAAAAAAATGTGGGGTGGGACAAAACCATTGATGATTTGTGTGTGTGTGTGTGTGTGTGTGTGTGTGTGTGTGTGTGTGTGTGTGTGTGTGTGTGTGTGTGTGTGTGTGTGTGTGTGTGTGTGTGTGTGTGTGTGTACGTGTTTTTGTGTCATATCAGGACACAAATCTGTATAATGACATAGGTATGACACAGGTATTACAAAAAGCAGGTGAAATATGAGGACATTGGTGACGTCCTCACTTCTCAAAAAGCTTCTAAATCACACAGGATGAGTTTGTTCAGGGAGTAAAGCTGTACACTGTCTCCTGTGATGGTTGGGTTTAGGGGTAGGGTGGGGTGAGGGCAATATCATATACGCTTTGATCTGTATAAAATGAATGGAAACCTATGTAATGTACCCACTTTTCACAAAAACAAACGTGTGTGTGTGTGTGTGTGTGTGTGTGTGTGTGTGTGTGTGTGTGTGTAGGGATGTGACAACCACATAACCAATGATGCTTTGTGTGTGGGTGTGTAGGGGTGGGACAACCACATAACCAATGATGATTGATGTATGTGTATGTAGGGGTGGGACAACCACATAACCGATGATGATTGGTGTGTGTAGGGGTGGGACAACCACATAACCGATGATGATTGGTGTGTGTGTGTGTGTAGGGGTGGGACAACCACATAAGCAATGATGATTGATGTTTGTGTAGGGGTGGGACAACCACATAACCGTTGATGATTGGTGTATGTGTATGTAGGGGTGGGATAACCACATAACTGATGATGATCGGTGTGTGTGTATGTAGGGGTGGGACAACCACATAACCGATGATGATTGGTGTGTGTGTGTGTGTGTGTGCATGCGTGTGTATGTGTAGGGGTGGGATAACCACATAACCGATGATGATTGATGTTTGTATGTAGGGGTGGGACAACCACATAAACAATGAAGATTGGTCTGTGTGTGTAGGGGTGGGACAACCACATAACCTAACCGATGATGATTGGTGTGTGTGTATGTAGGGGTGCGAAAACCACATAACCAATGATGATTGATGTGTGTATGTAGGATTGGGACAACCACATAACCGATGATGATTGGTGTGTGTGTAGGGGTGGGACCACATAACTGATGAAGATTGATGTGTTTAGGAGTGGGACAACAACATAACCAATTATGATTGGTGTGTGTGTGTGTGTGTGTGTGTGTGTGTGTGTGTGTGTGTGTGTGTGTGTGTGTGTGTGTGTGTGTGTGTGTGTGTAGGGGTGGGACAACCACATAAACAATGAAGATTGGTCTGTGTGTGTAGGGGTGGGACAACCACATAACCTAACCGATGATGATTAGTGTGTGTGTGTATGTAGGGGTGGGACAACCACATAACCTAACCGATGATGATTGGTGTGTGTGTATGTAGGAGTGGGACAACCACATAACCGATGATGATTGGTGTGTGTGTGTGTGTGTGTGTGAAAGGGGTGGGACCACATAACTGATGAAGATTGATGTGTTTAGGAGTGGGACAACAACATAACCAATTATGATTGGTGTGTGTGTGTGTGTGTGTGTGTGTGTGTGTGTGTGTGTGTGTGTGTGTGTGTGTGTGTGTGTAGAGGTAGGACAACCACATAACCAATGACGATTGGTGTGTAAATGTGTAGGGGTAGTATAACCACATAACTGATGATAAACGGTGTGTGTTTTGTGTAGGAGTGAGACAACCACATAACTGATGATAAATGGTGTGTGTGTGTATATGTGTGTGTAGGGGTGAGACAACCACATAACTGATGACGGTGTGTGTGCAGCCGATTCGAATGTTATCACTCGATTGAATGAGCGTTATCAGTGATTATCAACTGATAGATATAATCCAGTAGGGGCCTTCTGCGCATACTGGTAGGCTCATCCATCCACATGGTTAATCAGCTATAGATCACATACGGCTGTGGCCAGAAGTTAACGAGAATTATTTATATTATTTATAAAATGTCCCATTAATTGTATTTTATTAACGTCTACCCCTTCCCTAAACCCAACCATCACAGTAATGTAAAAACAGATCTGGATCTGGAGTCTTCTCTATTAGTATAGCTTATTAACCATGTGGATGGATGATAACAGCCTTCTGAATCTACCAGTAGGTGCAGAAGGCCCCGACTGGCCCATATCTATCAGCTGATAACGGCCATTCATGTATGTAGGGGTGGGACAACCACATAACCGATAATGATTGGTGTCTGTGTGTAGGGGTGTGACAACCACATAACTGATGATGAATGGTGTGTATGTGTGTAGGGGTGGGACAACCACATAATTGATGATGATCGATGTGTGTGTAGGGTTGGGACAACCACATAACCGATGATAATTGGTGTGTGTGTAGGGGTGGGACAACCACATAACTGATGATGAATGGTGTTGTATGTATGTATGTAGGGGTGGGACAACCACATAAATGATGATGATCGGTGTGTGTGTAGGGGTGGGACAACCACATAACCGATGATAAAAACGTGGGTGACACTTTCATTAATCAATAGTAGCAAAACAAGTCAATCATGTCAGCATATTTTGACGAAGTACTTTATAATCACATTTCCATATCATCAGCTTGCCATGAATAAAGCTGGGGTTAGGTCATATACAGTGTAAGCAAGAGAGAGAGTGGACTCATGGCGATCACAGTGGACGTAAAATTTATTTGCTTGTTATACCAAGATTAAAACATTAATGAACATTAGAAGGTTTGTTGAAAGAAACAGGCTCTAATGTACAGTATCTGAATCTGTGTTTCAACCGTGGAAAGATGTCAATGTTATATTTTATAGAAATATGAAAATAATACTCTAAATAATACTCTAAAAATAATTTTGTCATATTTATAGTCTAGTTTTGTTACATTTCTTAAAAAGCATCATTTATTTTTACTTATTTGTTGGTAAACTATAAATTTTGTTTTACTGTTCCACTATAGAAATGGTCATATATACAATAAAATATTAAATTTGACAAATGTCTCACACATTGTCCCACAGCAACCTTTAAACAGTATAGAAAAGAGCAAAATGTTTTATAATAATCATTTATTTTAGTGTGCGTTTTATTAAACATAGTTTTTCATTTTTTTTGACATTATTCTTTTACAAAATAACTCAGTAATCGCTTTCTCTGGTAGTGAATTAGTTACTTTTATAAAGATCAGTGTTTCCCCTACCACTATATAAGGGGGGCGCCCCGCCCTCCCAACGGCTGTACCAGCCCCCCTTGAAATCACATTAATTGTATTATCTTTATAGCGCCAGATCACAACTTTTTTTAATAAACAAGCTAAATAGCCGTATGTGATATCTTATTTACACAACAGTATGTCATTTCTGTTCTGCGCTCGCGTCACAGCAGCTAAAATATATACAGATGCAGACATCCCAAGTCTCTCGAAAGTTCCAGGAGTCTCCCACAAATGCTTAGAGACTCCCGGATGCCCGCAAACTAATGAGAATCTCCCGGAAATCGCGCGTCTCCCGCCTGGTCCTCAAATACGTCCCGCATCCCTCCCAGCTCTTCAGATATGTTGCGCACATCCTATGCTGTGACGCGAGCGGAGCTATCTCCTCTATCTAGTGTCTAGTTACAGTATGACCTCTCCCGGAAGCTCTGCGTGTCTTCCGCAAATTCATACCGGCTCCATGATCCCCCAAAATGATTTAATATACCCGGAAATCATGGCGACGAGAGTGAATGAGCAAGTGAACAGATCGCGAGAGGCACAGTGATGGTCTAAGCCAGGGGTGTCCAAACTCGGTCCTGGAGGGCCGCTGTCCTGCATAGTTTAGCTCCAACTTGCTTCAACACACTTGCCAGGAAGTTTCTAGTACAGGGTGTCCAAACTCGGTCCTGGAGGGCCGCTGTCCTGCATATTTTAGTTCCAACCCCAATTAAACACACCTGAACCAGCTAATCAAGCTCTTTCTAGGTATACTAGAAACTTCCAGGCAGGTGTGTTGAAGGAAGTTGGAGCTAAACTATACAGGACACTGGCCCTCCAGGACCGAGTTTGGACACCCCTATTCTAGTACATCTAGTAAAAGCTTAATTAGCTGGTTCAGGTGTGTTTGATTAGGGTTGGAGCTAAACTCTCCAGGACACCGGCCCTCCTGGACTGAGTTTGGACACCCCTGTTCTAAGCATTACATTTGTTAGGTTAAATGAATAGAGCAGTAAAGATATCGCGAGTGCAAATCCCCCTCTCTCTCTCATTGAGGAATCTGCTGTCAATAGTTGGAGACAAACAAAATATTTGAATGGTCCCTCATGTATTTCGGCCTTTTTTTACATATAGGAACTGAAAGATCTGTGTTTTTGACAATATTATAAATTCACTAAAAGCTGGCTGGAATTATTAGATAAAACTTTTTTTAACATAAATATTTAATAATATAACTTCTTATAATACACTCATTGCTATAAGAAAAAGTTTATGGGCCTATTTCCTTTTAGTAGTATTAGATTTATAGATGTGCATTTGAACTCATTTTCATCTTTCATCATTTGCAATGTTTCCAAATTGCATTGTTTGTCATTTTTCTGTGGCGGTTCATTCTGCTTTGGTGACCCCTGATAAATAAGGCACTAAGCTCAGTAAAATGAATGGATGAATTATTTTCTGTAAAGCTGCTTCTGGTCATGGCATGTTCACATGTAAATTTTTATAAGAGACATGTTTAATAAATGTCTCAATAAATGGGCCAGACATTTCTGACTTTCCATACCAAGAGGCTCAAGAAATGTTCTTCCAGAAGCCCATAAACATTGCAGTGACAAAAGCTGCACAGTTTGTGAATAAAAAAAGATATAAAATAAATGTTCATTTATAATTTACAAACGGTTGTACAGGTCAAATAGTTGCTCAGTTATTTACTGCTGTCATTAAAGATCATGACTCCTTGTGTCAGTGTGAGTCTGAACACCCACGCTGAGTTGGGCCGTGTCGCGCCGCAGCCCTAATCCACCATCCACCCCAACCCCCCCCACCACCACCACCACACCCCCCACCCCAAAACTGTAAACCTAGGGGGAACACTGTAGATGTAATTCAGTTACTAACTCAGTTACTATTTGTGAAAAGTAAATTCCCCAACACTGTTAG
Organism: Danio kyathit; assembly: GCA_903798195.1. Classification (NCBI taxonomy): domain Eukaryota; kingdom Metazoa; phylum Chordata; class Actinopteri; order Cypriniformes; family Danionidae; genus Danio; species Danio kyathit. Next base: position 14,246,639 of record LR812538.1, read on the forward strand.
TAAACAATCCTCAACAAAGCCACAAATGTGTAATTGAACAAATCAGTCAAATTAATAATTCAATGACTTACTCAAAAAGGGAAACAGTGAAAATTCCGGATCCATTTTTTAAACTCACAGCTCAGCCAAAAAGAACAAGTCTTTGTGTACCTGAAGTTAAAGTTAAAGCCTCTACGTCTGCAGTGAGATGCTTGATCTGTGGAGCTAAAGGGTGATGAAAGAAGCTCCCTAAAACACTCATTAAAAAGAAGCATCCGCAGCAGGGAGCCACGCAGAAAAGGGAATATATAATGTGTGAGCTTTGTGCGCGTGTGTATGCGAGAGTCGATGATGGAAAACAAGTTTTTTAAGAAATCTCTGAGGTGAATGAAAGAAGCGACCCACCGTCAGATGTCTTCAGCACCACCACTTTGCTGTACGCTCCCACTCCAGCAGAGTTGTAGGCTTTTACTCGAGCACTGTAGGAACTGTTGAAATGAAGGCCATCCACTGTACAGACGGTCTCTTTGCCCACGTAAACTTCCTGAAACACGGACAAGAAGAAAGGCAGACGGTGAGTGAGATAGAAATGGAAAGCATCAGGGAACTGATGATCTTAAGATTTAAAATGATGGTGCATGTTTGCCATCAATTATGAATTGAGCAGCAGATGTCTCAAAGAGAAAAAATAGAACTTATGTTTTTGTGAGCCTCCTGCAATCATATATAAGAAACGTGAATGGTTAAAAAAAGATTATTTTCAAGAGGAATTTCTTCTAAATATGGGTAATCAAATTTGTTACCTGGAAAAAATTACCTTTTCCTTCCAATTACAAAAAGTAAAGACGAGAATTATTGGATAAAATTGGCTGCACGGTGGCGCAGTGGGTAGCACGTTCACCTAACAGCAAGAAGGTCGCTGGTTCGAGCCTCGGCTGGGTCAGCTGGCGTTTCTTTGTGGAGTTTGCATGTTCTCCCCGTGTCCCTCCGGGTCCTTCGGTTTCCCCCACAGTCCAAAAACATGTGGTATAGGTGAATTGGGTGAGCTAAATTGTCCGTAATGTATGTGTGTAAATGAGTGTGTATGGATGTTTCCCAGTGATGGGTTGCAGCTGGAAGGGCATCCACTGTGTAAAAACATATGCTGGATAAATTGGCGCTTCATTCCGCTGTGGTGAACCCAGATTAATAAAGGGACTAAGCCAAAAAGAAAATGGATGAATTTGAATTGTCACTAATTGCTGTTAAATAGGTCAAATAAACAAGATGTTTTATTATAAACAATACAGTCATATACACTCACCGGCCACTTTATTAGGTACACCTGTCCAACTGCTCATTAATGCAAATTTCTAATCAGCCAATCACATGGCAGCAACTCAATGCATTTAGGCATGTAGACATGGTCAAGACGATCTGCTGCAGTTCAAACTGAGCATCAGAATGGGGAAGAAAGGTGATTTAAATGACTTTGAACGTGGCATGGTTGTTGGTGCCAGACAGGCTGGTCTGAGTATTTCAGAAACTGCTGATCTACTGGGATTTTCACATATAACCATCTCTAGGGTTTACAGAGAATGGTCCAAAAAAGAGAAAATAACCAGTGAGCGGCAGTTCTGTGGGCGCAAATGCCTTGTTGATGTCAGAGGTCAGAGGAGAATGGCCAGACTGGTTCCAGCTGATAGAAAGACAACAGTAATTCAAATAACCACTTGTTACAACTGAGGTATGCTGAACAGCATCTCTGGCTACTTCCAGCAGGATAACACGTCATGTCATAAACCGTGAATCATCTCAGACTGGTTTCTTAAACATGATAATGAGTTCACTGTACTCAAATGGCCTCTACAGTCACCAGATCTCAATCCAATAGAGCACATTTGAGATGTGGTGGAACGGGAAATTCGTATCATGGATGTGCAGCTGACAGTCTGCAGCAACTGCATGATGCTATCATGTCAATATGGACCAAAATCTCTGAGGAATATTTCCAGTACCTTGTTGAATCTATGCCACAGAGCATTAGGGCAGTTCTGAAGGCCAAAGGGGGCCCAACCCGGTACTAGTAAGGTGTACCTAATAAAGTTCTCTGCTTTTATAAGCCAAGTAAATTATTAAACTGATTATTTAACTGAAACCTTCAGTACAGAGTAGCCTATATCTGAGCATTTCTTCTCTTCTTCCATGTACGTTTGACTGCACTTTTTGTTGATAAACTGGCTGCAATGTCCAGTTAGAAATCTGAGATATTTCATATGTGTATGGAAAATCAGAAAGCTGTCACTTTTTGTCCTCAAAACTTAAAAACCTTTCAGAGAAAACATGGATGCAGTACTACTTTTTGGGCACTCAAGATTAATTCGAGATTGGGCAAAGTGAGCATGTTACATCCCCTTTAAGCAGTAAATCCCTTTGTTTTCCTGAATTCTGAATGGACACATTGTGGAAATGTAGATGTTTAAGAGGTACCCGGTAAGGTCCGCCATTCCCGTCATCCAGCTCCAGCACGTAACCCTCTACAGGCAGGGCTTGGACTGTGGTTATCCTCCAGGCCAAGGTGGCACTGTTGTTCCGCATGCAGCACTTTTCCAACTGCAGCAGCGGTGCAGGAGGCACTGTGGGGGTTTCTGCTAAAAGACAGAATTTACAGAGTACACATTTAACCAAAGACTGTCATTAACTGAAGTATCAGACAGGGGTAAACATGTAGTGACATGCATGGGGGTAAGCAAGTTCCTGAAGGTCACTGGTGCCTCTAAAACATACGCAGGAGAAAGGGGGTGGTGGGTTCGGGTGGGGAGGTCTAGTATTATAAAGGAACTGTTTGTAGCAGCTCTGAAATACCTCCGGTGCTCTCCTCCTCTTTCTGGTCACCTGTATGCATTTGTTTCAATAATGCAGCCTCCTGACCATCTGAAAGATGATATTGGACAAAGCAGGTGTTGCTTGTATGAGTCTAGAGGTAAAACTTTGGGGACCATTAACTGGGGACAATACACAATGCAAATTTTCAAATAGTATATAATATACCTTAAGTATCACACAAGCAAAAGTATATTTGACCCATTTTATCAGCGTGACCACAAACAAATAGACTTTATATACAAGTTAAATAAACAAGATGTTTAGTTATAAACAACACAGGCCTTACAGGTCCCTGGTTTTGTAAGCCAAGAACATCTTAAGACGATTATTAAACAGAAATCTGTGGTACAGAGCATTTGAGCATTTCAGTTCTTCTTCCATGTACGTTTGACTGCATTTTCTGTTGATAAACCGTCTGCAATGTCAAACTACAGTATTGCTCGCATTTCTGTTCACCGAAAACACTGAAAAAACAAATACTTTATTATTTTTTTCTATATATGCACAATAAAAACAAAACAACATGGCTTTATTAAAGCAAGCACAGGCTATAAAAATTGCTCTCTGCCATTTGTACTGTAGCCTACTCTTATTCAATGCAGCTCACAGAAGATCTGGCATGTAATAACTAAAAGAATTTGAATGTTCTGTGGTTTATGCTGCTATTGGTGCATGGTAAAGGGATTTTTAAATATAAACCATGTGTATTAGACTACATTTAAAACTTAGATTATGCTATTTCTGTATTTGAATGTCTTGTCAGTGCAGAATAGAACAGCGATTAAACACTTGAACACTATTTGTGGCAGTAATAGTTCATATTGTGGCTTTCCTCCTCAATAAATGTGGATTCAGAGCCGCGGCATTCATCAGAGCTGATATGAAGAAATGATTCGCTGATCACATGTAGAACCCTGTCCTCGGGACTACTGTTACTATATAAAGATATGAAAAGGAGTAAGGTTGAGTAAATCTTTGGTTTTGAGTTAACTATCTCTTTAAGAAAACCTGCTACCGTATTGTTTAATTTTTCATTTTTAGTACTGTAACTTACATGTAAGTGCCAGGTCTTGTGACAACCCTACCTGAATACATTCCTTTTTGAAAGAATCATTTAAGCCAACGATTCAATTACTCATTTATAAAATATCTGTTATGAACAATGACATAATTCAATAACTCGTTCAGACATGCACTTGCCACCATCTACTCAAGGTTTTAGTGTCCTACCATATTATATATGACAAGCCAGGACCATCTAAGTTTCTATCATAAAAACATACCCAGCAAAATATCGTTTAATAATAATTTTCGATAAAAAGCATGATTTCAATTATGAGCAATCTAAATAAACGTTCATTCGACCTGTACACAGGGATATTTTATCTGACCCCCAACCTGGAATAAGCTTGACACCCCTGTTTTAAATGGCCTCCTCACAATGGCCACCAAAGCTTGAGAACATTGTTTTTTAAAAGTTATTTGTTTCTTTACTGCATTGTGCAGAAAAAAAGATTGTTTCGCATAACTAATTTGTATGGAAATCTACATACTGTCACGATTCGTGTGTGTCTAGATGTTGTCATTGTGTATTTGTTGTGTCATGTGATCCTCCATATTTTGTGTTCTAAGTGCTTCTGTTTATGTTATGTGATTTCTTTGTCCCGTTTTCCCGCTATTTGTTAATGGTTCCACCTGTGTCACAACCCTGTATGTATTCAGTTTAATCATGTCCTGTGTATTTATACCCCTGAGTTTGTTTAGTTCTTTCTCCAGTATTGTATTGTCACCACTCTGTCCTGTCTGTTTGATGGTCCAGTTCCTGTTGTGAGTGCTATTGTCTAAATAAATATGTGTTTTTTGATAAATCCTGAGATCCGTAAGTGAGCCCAAACATGACATACAGTACATTTCTGTAAACATTTGCAAACCTTCATAAATTGTATTATTATTATTGTTATTAGCTGTGGTGTGGTCATTACAGTAATAGTAATAACTTTTGCAGGACAAATATGCAGAAAGATAAGCGTAGCTACACCTACATTACCATTCAGTTCGAAGTTCATATCTAGCTTTTAAATGTTTTTGAAAGAAATCGTTGATGATAAAAATGCAAAATAGTAATATTGTGGAATATTCCATTTAAATAATTCAATTTAAAGGTGCAGTATGTAAGTTTGACACCCAGTGGTTGAACTAGGTATTGCACTCCTGGATCATAATAAAGGCACGCCGGGATGCCAGGTTGAGTACAGGAGCAAGTGATTTAAACTGTGTTCTAAATAAAGCAACGACACGCGATAGAGGGAATATTTTCCATATTAAAGGGAGTTTTGGTTCTAACCAACACCTCGAATTGATATATTAGAAACGGCTTTCTCACAGCTGAACAACAGAAACCAGTGACAGATCACCTCAGGTAAGCCTCGTGTGCTTTATTCATAGCTAAATGCTAACAATGCGAGTTTGAATGCATTTTACATGACATGTATTGCCATATACTGAAAGCAGAAAGTTCACCTCAGATCTTGAAAATTCAATAAACCATTTGAAATTGAACTTTAGAATTAAACACATATGAGTGATTCAGCATCTGCCTTTAATGATGTAAAGAGGGTTAATATGTATTAAATAGATTCTAAACCTTACCGTTTCGTGAGTGAGTGCATATTCTGTGCTTCTGAAAGGCTGTGTTTACATTTCTGTCGTGTTTGGTCTGGCGCAAACAGGCAGCTCATCACTCATCACAATCTCGTCACAGCGTGTTGTTAGGACAGTGGTTACAATGTAACCTGCTCACGTTCGTAATACTTATGTCATTTGCTAATTAATAACCTCATGTGGAACTGAATCTGTCTCATTTTGACATCTGATACTGTCCACTGACACTGTCGCATTTCGCTCACGGACGCATGCTTTCAGAGTCTTTCTGAATGAATAAATGAAATACGCTGTTTTCCAACAAGGCAACCCGGAGTGCTGAATTATAATTGGCTAAACTGGCATTGTGCATGTGACATTTACCTAAACAAAGACAGCGTTCCGGCACGGAAAAATCATTTTCAAAGCAGAATATCTGACTTCAGCATTGTTTTTCAGTTAAACAAGTATGTTCACTTGGGATGTTTCTTAAATATCTGCCCACATATTATGGTATTTTTATGCTTTAGAAGAATCAAAAACTTACATACAGCACCTTTAAACAAACCATATTCCAATTCTGTTCATATTTTAAAGTGTAATTCATTCTAGTTTGCTTATTTGGTCTTCAAAAAAATTTTATTTCTATAAGCCCTGGCTATCACTTAATATTTGTGGTAGCATTTTTTACAGTAGTCAGTATGAATACAAAGTTTATAAAACAATATTTATTTTATAAATAACATTGTAACATTAGAAACAAATGTATTGTATTTTCTGTCCATTTAATGCATTATTTGATAATAAAATTATTTTTATAAATCATCTTATGAATCTCAAAGTGAATGGATTTATATACTACATTAAGTGCATCTTCTGTTGAATTTAACTAAATCAGTCTCGAAATTGTAACATCCAAAACATTCATTCATTCATTCATTTTCTTTTCGGCTTAGTCCCTTTACTAATCTGGGGTCGCCACAGCGGAATGAACCGCCAAATTATCCAGCACATGTTTTTACACAGCGGATGCGCTTCCAGCTGCAACCCATCACTGGGAAACATCCATACACACTCATTCACACGCATACACTACGGACAATTTAGCTTACCCAATTCACCTATACCACATGTTTTTGGACTTGTGAGGGAAACCGGAGCTCCCGGAGGAAACCCACGCGAACATGGGGAGAACATGCAAACTCCACACAGAAACGCCAATTGACCCAGCCGAAAACATCCAAAACATGTTAACTTAATTATGTAATTATGTAGCATTGTTTCTTATAACTTTGACACTGGTGACCACACACAGCGAACACTAAATCTCATCCATTAGGTGTGTATTTAACATGTTCACCTTTATTCTGGGTGAAGTCCAGCTGGAGAATCGACTGCATCAGAGGGTCTGTGTTGACGGTCAAGGCGAATTCTGGACAGACTTTTGGCTCCAATGCACCTTTTACCCACTGATCCTGAGACGCCAGGACGCGCTTTATCAACGCATCTGAGATCTGGAAGAAAGAGATTCAGTTCTGTTGTTTAAGAAAATACATTTTTATTAAGTCAAGTCCACAAGTTAAAGTGTGGACATAAAGGGAACATGTTGCAACATAAATAAACATAATCATAAATATAACCACAACACTGTACTATTTTAACCCTATACATACTAACATATTCAACTACTAACTACCCAGCAGGCACAGGACGTCAACATGATGTCAGATTGAAGTAGTACCCCAACGTCGTGGGAACATTGCATTTTGTTTGGAAATGAAAATCAGGTTTATGTCAGAACCCAACGTCAGGCCAACATCAATGTCCAACCTAAAATCAACCAAATATCAACATCTAATGATGTTACAGATTGATGTTGTGTGGACATTACCACTAACATCGCCTATGCTACTGTGATGGTTGGGTTTAGGGTAGGGGGAGGTGTAGGTGATCGTCAACTACGTAGTGGACCTTGTACCGCCCACTAAAGTAAGGTAGCACCCAAGCTACTGTGACAGTTGGGTTTATGGTAGGGGGAGGTGTAGGTGATCGTCAACTACGTAGTGGAACTTGTACTGCCCACTAAGTTAAGGTATCGCCCATGCTACTGTGATGGTTGGGTTTAGGGTAGGGGGAGGTGTAGGTGTAAGCGATCGTCAACTACATAGTGGACCTTGTACCACCCACTAAAGTAAGGTAGCGCCCATGCTACTGTGACAGTTGGGTTTAGGGTAGGGGGAGGTGTAGGTGATCTGTAGGTGATCGTCAACTACGTAGTGGATCGTGTACCGCCCACTAAGTTACGGTAGCGCCCATGCTACTGTGACGGTTGGGTTTAAAGTAGGGGGAGGTGTAGGTGTAGGCGATCGTCAACTACGTAGTGAACCTTGTACTGCCCACTAAGGTAAGGTAGCGCCCATGCTACTGTGACGGTTGGGTTTAGGTTAGGGGGAGGTGTAGGTGATCGTCTACTATGTACTGGAACTTGTACCGCCCACTAAGGTAAGGTAGCGCCCATGCTACTGTGATGGTTGGGTTAAGGGTAGGGGGAGGTGTAGATGATCGTCAACTATGTACTGGAACTTGTACCGCCCACTAAGATAAGGTATCGCCTATGCTACTGTGATGGTTGGGTTTAGGGTAGGGGGAGGTGTAGATGTAAGCGATCGTCAATTACATAGTGGACCTTGTACCACCCACTAAAATAAGGTTGCGCCCATGCTATGATGGTTGGGTTTAGGGTAGGGGAGGTGGAGGCGATCGTCAACTATGTAGTGGACCTTGTACCGCCCACTAAGGTAAGGTAGCGCCCAAGCTACTGTGACAGTTGGGTTTAGGGTAGGGGGAGGTGTAGGTGATCGTCAACTACGTAGTGGAACTTGTACTGCCCACTAAGGTAAGGTAGCGCCCAAGCTACTGTGACAGTTGGGTTTAGGGTAGGGGGAGGTGTAGGTGATCGTCAACTACGTAGTGGAACTTGTACTGCCCACTAAGGTAAGGTATCGCCCATGCTACTGTGATGGTTGGGTTTAGGGTAGGGGGAGGTGTAGGTGTAAGCGATCGTCAACAACATAGTGGACCTTGTACCACCCACTAAAGTAAGGTAGCGCCCATGCTACTGTGACGGTTGGGTTTAGGGTAGGGGGAGGTGTAGGTGATCTGTAGGTGATCGTCAACTACGTAGTGGACCGTGTACCGCCCACTAAGTTACGGTAGCGCCCATGCTATTGTGACGGTTGGGTTTAAAGTAGGGGGAGGTGTAGGTGTAGGCGATCGTCAACTACGTAGTGAACCTTGTACTGCCCACTAAGGTAAGGTAGCGCCCATGCTACTGTGACGGTTGGGTTTAGGGTAGGGGGAGGTGTAGGTGTAGGCGATCCTCAACTACGTAGTGGACCTTGTACTGCCCACTAAGGTAAGGTTGCGCCCATGCTACTGTGACAGTTGGGTTTAAAGTAGGGGGAGGTGTAGGTGTAGGCGATCGTCAACTACGTAGTGAACCTTGTACTGCCCACTAAGGTAAGGTAGTGCCTATGCTTCTGTGACGGTTGGGTTTAGGTTAGGGGGAGGCGTAGGTGATCGTCAACTATGTACTGGAACTTGTACCGCCCACTAAGGTAAGGTAGCGCCCATGCTACTGTGATGGTTGGGTTAAGGGTAGGGGGAGGTGTAGATGATCGTCAACTATGTAGTGGAACTTGTACCGCCCACTAAGGTAAGGTATCGCCCATGCTACTGTGATGGTTGGGTTTAGGGTAGGGGGAGGTGTAGGTGTAAGCGATCGTCAACTACATAGTGGACCTTGTACCACCCACTAAAATAAGGTTGCGCCCATGCTATGACGGTTGGGTTTAGGGTAGGGGAGGTGTAGGTGATCGTCAACTACATAGTGTACCTTGTACTGCCCACTAAGGTAAGGTAGCGTCCATGCTACTGTGACGGTTGGGTTTAGGGTAGGTGTAGGCGATCGTCAACTACTGTATGTAGTGGACCTGGTCAACTACGTCATCAAGCTGTGTGCTGCAGAGAAGACTGTCTCTGACACGGCACGGATGGTTGCTGAGCGGCGTATCCGGTGTGCAACCCTCTTTAGGAACAGATTAGAAATTTATTATACAAAAAAATACAGTAGGGTCAGTTCGGATATAGCACAATGCTCATTTAGTAAATGCACAGCTAAACAATATGCTAATTGTGGCCGTTAATGTTAAGTTAACATTATGTCAAGTCACAAATAAAACAATACATGGGAAACTTTAGCCAGCATGTTAGTTGCAATACAAGCTATTGTAAACAAGCTAACGTTTACTAGTTAAGTAATATTTTAATTGGTAATATAGCAGATTCATGGACATCAGCATTTTTGCCGCAACTAATTTATGAATGACTCTCCATCAACTACATTAATAAGAATTGCTTTATTTAAGTGAATAAAATACCCTACTTACTAGAGTTCAACATTAATTGAGCCTCAGACATAAACCTGACTCATGTGTGAAGTGTAGTAGGTGAGATAAACTGGGAAAGCAGGCAGTGGAGAGAAGAGTGTTTTAACAGGTGGTTTGTCAAGCCCACTCACCTGTGTGAAGTACACTCAGAAATGCAGATGTTTTTTTTTGTCAAAATTGTATTTATTTTATTACTATCAACATATTTTAAAAATACAGTACATGAAATTGTTTTGGTGAACTTTGGTCCTTTAAGGACACATCTGGTAACTTTTGCACAGTTCTGGTACTGTGTTACACTGCTATTGATGTAAAATATAAGAGATTTTACTGTGTTTCAGTGATTCCCTCTCTTCTTTTGTATTTTTGAGGATCAAGGCAAACCAATGTACAGTCATGTCTCTCTCTCTGTCTGTCTCTCTCTCTGTCTGTCTGTCTTTTAAGAAATCTCTGCTGGCCAGGGATCTCTGACTCGCATTACATGCTTTGTGAAGGCACTCAAAGAAACATCTCAATCAATACTTCATAAAAAATGCAGTAAAGAGGCAGTGCTACTCGTATGGAGCAGTCTTCTCTTACTATTGTACGTTCAAAGCTATGAAACATCAATTATTTAAAGAGTTTAAATGCTGAGGGTCGATCTAAACAGCAGGTAAACTCCTGCAGAGGAAACCTGTGGAAGCTTGTTCCAATACTTTAATCCAATCCAAAAATAAATACATTTATATTGTTGGTTTATATCACATGACACTGGATTTTTTCAGAGTTTTTTTCTACAAAGTACAATAATCTTTTCATTTCTTTGTATACTATCTTGCATTGTACACAGATCAATATTGTGCAAAAGAGGTATTTAAGATTAAAGTAAACAAGTAGTGCAACGTGATTGTGTGGTACTGTTGGGAAAAAGGAATGCATTTTTTCATTATTGTTGTCTCTTTTATTCTTTATTAGAGAAATGTTTTGCCTAGTGATATATTAGTAGAAGTTTCCTGTCACTGGCTGGAAAGATAGAGTGATATCGATATATGAAAATAACTTTAATTTCTCATTTAGCTTTCCTATACAATGAGATGTGCTTAAAGGTGCGAAGACAGAATGTTGCAGAGCATGCCTTATGTGATAATAATGTCAGCTTATGTGCACAGAGAAGTTTGCAAAAAGAGGAAGTATGCCTGGGTACGACTTCAGAATGATTGACAAATGACGAATTCCACTAAAACTCCAACTTTTAATATCAGTCGTGTATAAAATACTGGAGTCAGAGAAATGTAGAATTGTTGCGACCCTCCCAAATGTAATTTTGGTGTAACATGACCCAGAGCTCTGTTTATTGAATTATAATCATTTGTATCTAATAAATTACTAATATTTTTGACATTGAAGAAAACCCTCTCCTGACCTTTTTATTGAACACGCATGAAATTAACTAAATATTGCAACAGTACATTCAAAAGCAAACATTGCTTTTCTCATTGAGTCCTTGTAAGATGGAGTTTAAGAAAAGTGTCTGGTGCATATAAAGAAAAAAAGATCCTACAGGTGGTTTGTCAAACCCACTCACCTGTGTGAGGTACATTCAGAAATGCACAGCTTTTTTCTATGACTTGCAAACACTAACAAATTATAATCTTTTCAATTCTTTGTATACTATCTTGCAAGTCTGATTTTCTCCTCTGAATTCTGTTCTTTTTAACTTTTGTCTTGGATTTTTGACTACATTTCACAATTACTACTTTTTATAAACTCCCAATTGCAAGTTATAAACTCAAATCTAAAAAAAAAATTAAAGTTTAAGTATACATCCTGTAGTTTTGGCCTTTTGATTCTAGGAATTCTAAGTTTACAATTTATGGATCGTTTCCACTGGTTTGGTACACTACAGCATGGTGGTCACTGTCGGTCCACTGTCAGAAGTACCAAAATAGTGAACCGTATCATACCTAGCATTAGCCTAGTTTGCAAAAGATATTATATTCAAACAGCCCATACAGCTTTCTTCTTCAAGCAAATATGATTTCGATTGCAACTTTCTAGAATACACCACAAGTAGGCATGGGACGATAACTGTGTTCAAGGTATAGTCATAAAAGTCAAGGTTTTAAAACCAGCTAACTTTTCTGCTATACCTTTCCTACGATATATGTAAGATTTTTGTTTTGTTTTGTTTAGTTTTTTAGGACAACAGTATCTCCAGCAGAAAAGATATCCAATGATGCCGTTTTAAATTGTACAGAAATCAGTGTTTTTGAAACTAATGAAGTCAACATGACATGTTTACTGTTCCAAAATGTTATAAATGTGTCTCAAAATAAAATATATCGTGTTCAAATAGGAAAACTTTTTTTTTACCCACAAATTTAAAAAGACCATATTTTAGAGTAGTAATATCACAATAGCGTGAAACTGTGATGTTTTTATCCAAGGTTATCATAGTGTCAGAATCTTATACCGGTGTTACGGTTTAACTGGTGACCGTGTTAACTGGTGTCCCTTTCCAGATGTAAGCTATCCACGTTTGCAGATTGGCAGATTCGTCATTTTTTTACAGCAGCAAGGCATGCCCATACCAAATAAAGATTCTTATTACTTGGTGTCAGTGTCATTGTAAGCATTATTTATTTTAATATCTGTGCAGCAGAACAGTATATAACCAAAATTAATCTAAAAAAAAATTATAATTTACATGTCATCAACGGGATTCGAACTCGTGTGGTTAAAAGGTCCAACGCACGTATCACACGACCTATCCAACTGAGCTATTCAGATATATACAAAATTGAGTCTGTTTTAACATCTTTATCAGCCAAAACATGCTTTGTTGTGGTTGTAAACTCGTGTTAACCTGTTTCCATCGACTCATGTTAACATGTTTACATGTTGTTTACATGTGCTCGCGTTAACATGTTTCTACAAACTCTCCCGCTGAATAGAATAGCTCCGAATGACAAAACGATGTTTCATCAGTTGGTCAAACCATGTTTTTTCATAGTTGTAGACTCGTGTTATCCTGTGCCTTTGGACTCGTGTTAACCCGTGCCCCATGCTCATACATGTACATAAAGATTTTACAAAAAAATGAATACAATGACAATATTATTATGCAACATAATATGTCTCATATATATCTAATATATATTTAATATGTATAGTATTATGCAACTGAATATTAGAATATTATGCAATAGAGTCTCATTGACTCGTGTTTACCTGTGTCTACAAAGTCAAACGAGCTGATATTTTCTCAGAATAGCTCTAAATGACAACGATGTTCCGCTAAATATCCTACGTTATAAATCGCAGTCTTTCCCCATTTTATTTTAAACAGAATTAAAAATCAGGCTAGATAAACAAAACACATCACACATGGGATTCGAACTCGCAAAGAAAAGAAGCACGTCACTTGATATCCTGTTACCTAACTAACTGAGCTACCAGAGACTACTCACTGGTTTGCAGCTTTTTGTAATTTTATCGCAATTATTCAAGTCATGTTCATACTTGCTTTGGTACAGATGTGACCAAGATAATACATTGAAATGTTGCGATTTTCAAGTAATATTCTGTTGCATAATACTATACATATTAAATATATATTAGATATATATGAGACATATTATGTTGCATAATAATATTGTCATTGTATTCATTTTTTTGTAAAATCTTTATGTACATGTGTGAGCATGGGGCACGGGTTAACACGAGTCCAAAGGCACAGGATAACACGAGTCTACAACTATGAAAAAACATGGTTTGACCAACTGATGAAACATCGTTTTGTCATTCGGAGCTATTCTATTCAGCGGGAGAGTTTGTAGAAACATGTTAACGCGAGCACATGTAAACAACATGTAAACATGTTAACATGAGTCGATGGAAACAGGTTAACACGAGTTCACAACCACAACACAGCATGTTTTGGCTGATAAAGATGTTAAAACAGACTTAATTTTGTATATATCTGAATAGCTCAGTTGGATAGGTCGTGTGATACGTGTGCTGAACCTTTTAACCACACGAGTTCGAATCCCGTTGATGACATGTAAATTATAATTTTTTTTTTAGATTAATTTTGGTTATATACTGTTCTTCTGCACAGATATTAAAATAAATAATGCTTACAATGACACTGACACCAAGTAATAAGTATCTTTATTTGGTATGGGCATGCCTTGTTGCTGTAAAAAAGTGACGAATCTGCCAATCTGCAAACGTGGATAGCTTACATCTGGAAAGGGACACCAGTTAACACGGTCACCAGTTAAACCGTAACACCGGCCCATGGCTAACAACCAGTAACTGTACGTTTACACCGAAAGCAGCGAGAGCGTCAAAGGTTGCTCTGGCCGCCCTGTCGACAACGCTGTCTGCCTTGAGCTCCGGCGGCGAGAGTGTCGAAATTCGCTACACATTGATCTCGTATTTAAAGGAGCCATTGCTGCATATGATATCAGTTACACTCCCACATAAAACATGCTTTCTAGCGTGAAGGTGTTGCACACTTATTATCAAATTCACTTAACTACGGAAGATCTAGTTGCATGTGGTGTGGCTTTGCTCCACTATGTGTCCATATGCCTGAAATATTCTAAAGCAGCAATACTGTTTTGTATTGTTGCATGAAATTCCCGCTTTTTTTAAAGAAAAAAAAAAATATATATAACATTGATGCACATCAGTAACTCGCCAGTAAATTTTTTAATCTACGTTCCAGTAAGAAAACATTGTAAATAACTGGAAATCCAGCGACCGCAATAATTAAACCCTTGGGAACAACTGTGGTCGGAACCAAAGTTCACAGTGACTGTGTTCTCTGACTCCTCTCAAGCAGTGTACTTCTACATTCCGATTGCTTGCCGCCGAACCACTTCATAGCTCATGACCATAAAGTTGACTTGATTTCAACTCTCCTCGACGCTCACACCGGCGAAGACGCGCCGCGCTGCTCCTCGCCGCTTATCGCCACCGGCTCCCATTGAAAATGAATGACTTCCGGCTACTTTGACGCTCTCGCCGCTTACTACTGTTGGCAGTATAAGAAATGATAGAAACAGAAATGATCAGATGTGCTCCAACATTAGGCACATTCAAATCAAGACTGAAAACACATTTGTTTAGCTGTGCTTTTACTGAATTGAGCTCTGTGCTGTGTCCAAGAGATCGCACTATTATGTCTTTCTTTCATTTAACACATTTTAATTAGTTTTTAATCATTTGTATTCTTTGTATTTTATTTTTCTTTTATTCTTGTTTATGTAAATTTTGAAGGGGCGAAGCAGTGGCGCAGTAGGTAGTGCTGTCGCCTCACAGTAAGAAGGTCGCTGGTTCGAGCCTCGGCTGGGTTAGTTGGTCTGTGTGGAGTTTGCATGTTCTCCCCTCGGTCGCGTGGGTTTCCTCCGGGTGCTCCGGTTTCCCCCACAGTCCAAAGACATGCGGTACAGGTGAATTGGGTAGACTAAATTATCTGTAGTGTATGAGTGTGAACGAGCGTGTATGGATGTTTCCCAGAGATGGGTTGCAGCTGGAAGGGCATCCGCTGCGTAAAACATTTGCTGGATAAGTTGGCGGTTTATTCCGCTGTGGCGACCCCAGATTAATAAAGGGACTAAGCTGAAAAGAAAATGAATGAATGAATGTAAATTTTGAATTACCATTGTGTATGAAATGTGCTATATAAGTACACTTGCCTTGCCTATAAACGCAAGCCTGATTATGGTCAACCATACCAAATTGTACTGTACTGAATTGTACCATACCACTAGTCAAAAGGTAATTACATTTTTCAGTAAAATAAAGGTTATGTCTCATAATCAACTCAGGATTTTTTTGTTTTCAGATTAATTGCTAGTACTTATTTTTTTATAAATTCTTATTTATTTATTTTCCACACAACACATCTATTCATTCAACATTTTTTTCTTTTTTTTATCAAAGCACCATAAACTGAAATTATGGTTTTTATTTAAAATACAGATTTTTCAATTGACAAAATTATTGCTTTTACTGATAAATAATAATAATAGTAGTAAATAAATGATGTTACACTATAAACTTTTAGACTATGCAATTAGTTGACTACTTTAAAAAGTAAACCTGTTGCTTTAAAAGCGATTAGTCGACTTTTCTTTAAAAACTGAATAAACCTGTTGCTTTTAAAGCAATTAGTTGACATTACTTAAAATGAATATCCATCATTTACTCACTCCTTCACACGTTCAAAACCTATTTGAGTATCTTTATTCTGCTAAACACAATGAAAATTTCATTTTTAAATGTTGGTAGCCGGCACCCATTGACTACTATAGTCTTTTTCCTACTATAGAAGCCATTGGGTCTCAACAACCAGCATTTTTCAAAATATCTTGTTTTGTGTTCAATACAAGAAAGAAACTCATTAAGGTTTAAAGAGCAAATGATGAGGTAATATTAATTTCTGGGTGAACTATCCCTTTAAAGAAGCAAGTAAACCTCTTGGTTTCAAAGCGATTAGTTGATTTTACTTGAAAAAAAGGGAGTAAACTTGTTGCCTTAAAATTATTAAGTAAATAAACTATGAGCATAATTATAAAAATTAAGTTAAGTCAACTTAACAATTCCAAGTTAATACAGATTTACATACTTTTTTTTAAAGTATTACACTCAAAAAGGTACTTATTTTAAAATGAGTTGAAACTACACAATTTTTAAGATTTCTTGGGGACAACTTCATTGTTTTATGTTCAACCCACTTAACTTAATCGATTTGTGTTGGGACAACATGAAGGAATTGTGTGAAAACTCAGCATTTTTATAATGTATTATATTACTTTCTGTTAGTACCTGTAGGAATCCACTGGGATCGTTCTCTTTAATAACCTCCAGACAGAACTCCATCATTCCTGTGGTCTGTCGGAGCTTCATGGTGCAGTGGGTTATCTGATCTTTTACAGTCTGAAACAAGAGAGGACACAGTTAAATACACATACACACACACATATCCAGTCTGAGCAGTGGCATAAAAGACAGTCAATCAAAGCCACGTTCAGACTGGGTGAGTGTCACATCAGATAAATGCTTCAAAGAGATACCGTATAAAGTCATAAAAACAATATCATCACACACATCTACTGCTGCAACAACTCGATTTGTATGGTTGTCAAAAATCTACAGACCATGCCAATCCCCCCACCCCCCAATTCAAGAGAATTTTCCATTACTCTGTACATATACATCCCCAAGATGTAAATTTTTCTGGTACAATTCTTCTGACAGAATTCAGTGGAACACAGCGTGGTTATTACCTGAAAAATTCAGCATTGCCAATAAAAAAAGAGATAAATTCTTACATTTTTCAAAATGTATATCTTACAGATTGATAATTATTATGACATTTCTAACTACAATACATCCGGGAAGTATTCATAGCGCTTAACTTTTTCCACATTTTTTTATGTTACAGCCTTATTCCAAAATGGATTACATTTAGTTCCTTAAAAATTCTCCACACAATACCCCATAATGACAATGTGAAAAAAGTTTTTTTTTAAATTGTTGCAAATAAAAAATAAAAAAACCTGAAAAATCACATGTACAGAAGTATTCACAGCCTTTGCTCAACACTTTGTTGATGCACCTTTGGCAGCAATTACAGCCTCAAGTCTTTTTGAATATGATGCCACAAGCTTGGCACACCTGTCTTTGGGTATTTTTGCCCATTCCTCTTTGCAGTTCCTCACAAGCTCTATCAGGTTGGATGAGAAGCGACGGTGTACAGCCATTTTCAGATCTCTCCGGAGATGTTCAAAAGGATTTAGGTCTGGGCTCTGGCTGGGCTACTCAAGGACATTCACAAGTTGTTGTGAAGCCACTCCATTGATATGTAGGCAGGTGTGCTTTGGGTCATTGTCCAGCTGGAAGATAAACCGTCACCCCAGTCTAAGGTCAAGATCACTCTGAAGCAGGTTTTTATTCAGGATGTCTCTGTACATTGCTGTATTCATCTTTCCCTCTATCCTGACTAGTCTTCAGTTCCTGCTGCTGAAAAACATCCCCACAGCATGATGCTGCCACCACCATGCTTCACTGTAGGGATGGTATTAGCCTGGTGATGAGCGATGTCTGTTTTTTTTTTAACGCCTGGCATTCACTCCAAAGAGTTCAACTTTAGTCTCATCAGACCAGAGAATTTTGTTTCTTATGGTCTGAGAGTGCTTCAGATGCCTTTTGGCAAATTCCAAGTGGGGATTGGCTTCCGTCTGGCCGCTCTACCATACAGGCCTGATTGGTGGATTGCTGCACAGATGGTTGTCCTTCTGTACGGTTCTCCTCTCTCCACAGAAGAACGCTGAAGCTCAGACAGAGTGACCATCGGGTTATTGATCACCCCCGATCACTCAGCTTAGATGGCCGGCCAGCTCTAGGAAGAGTCCTGGTGGTTCCAAACATCTTCCACTTACGGATGATGGAGGCCACTGTGCTCATTGGAACTTTTAGAGCAGCAGAATTTTTTTTGTAACCTTCCCAAGCCTTGTGCCTGGAGACAATCCTGTCTCGGAGGTCCACAGACAGTTCCTTTGTCTTCATGCTTGGTTTGTGCTTTGACATGCACTGTCAATCCTGGGACCTTATATAGCCTTTTCAAATCATGTCCAATCAACTGAATTAACCACAGATGAACTCCAATTAAGCTGCTGAAACACCTCAAGAATGATCAGTGGAAACAGAATGGACCTGAGCTCAATTTAGAGCTCCACGGCAAAGGCTGTGAACACTTATGTACATGTGATTTTTCAGGTTTTTATTTTTAATAAATTTGCAACAATTTCAAAAATCATTTTCACATTGTCATTATGGGGTATTGTGTGTAGAATTTTGAGGAAATACATTAATTTAATCCATTTTGGAATAAGGCTGTAACATAAAAAAATGTGAAAAAAGCGAAGCGCTATGAATACTTTCCAGATGCACTGTATATCTATATATATATGTATCTAACTATATATGCAACATAGAGGAAGAAACTCACATTAAATCTCTTTGGCATAACATTGTTTTTTATTTATCGTCCTTGTTTTATTATGATTTATACTTCTGTACTTTATATATTTCTGTACTTTTCTGGTAGTGATATTATTGCTAACTTTTTTGTGTTACATTGTATATTTTTACACACAAAAATAAGTTCTTCAAACTAAACCAAGATTTAATATTTTTCTGGCTAAAATTTAATTCATTGTTGAATCTCTTAAACTTAATAATAATAATAATAATAATAATAATAAGTTTCTTAAAGCTTATGATAATCTTTATCTTAATGATTGAGGCTTTGTAAAGATTTATTTACTCTCTTTTCTAGCTTTTGTTACTGTATTTTCTCTTCAACGCAGTGATGCTATTTTTCCTGTATTCAACAAACATTTTTTTAATTAAGAGAATTTTCTCAGTTAGTTCACCAGCAAACTGAAAATGCTGTCATCATTCACTCACACTTTGCTTATCACAAACCTATTTGAGTTTCATTCTTGTGTTGAACACATAAGAAGATATTTTGAAAAATGCTGAAAATTGACAATTTTTTCCCTACTATGGAAGTCAATAGTTAGCGGTTTTCCAACATTCTTCAAAATATCTTCTTTTGTGTTCAGCAAAAAAAAAGAAACAAATATATGTTGACTGTGAGTACATATTGAGTAAATGCTCATTTTTTAGATGAACTATGTCTTTAAGTTCAGGATAATCAAGTAAAAAAACTTGAATAGTACAAGGCATTGCCCCAAAAATACATGCTGAAATGCTTGTTAACACAGACGCACACTTACTAAATTACTAAAACTGTACTACTAAAGTACTAAAACATTTGGCTCATATACAGTGTTTTAGTCATGAACATATCCATGATCCTGAGGATATCAAATCTATAAACAGCTTCCACAGCAAATTGTTTTTTCCTTAAGAAGTCTAAATATAACACAAATGTCAAGGACCAGATTCTCTCTCCAATGCAACCCACCAACATGCGTAAAAAAATCAATTGTGGTGGGTAAGAATGTGAAATCACTACAGGCTGTGCTTCACAAATAATGCTCTCTTTGTTTTCTGAGGAAGTTGTGCACAGATTTAGTTCTCACATGAGTCAACTTGTATAATAAAGTGACAGTTCACCCAAAAATGAAAATGCTGTCATCATTTACTCATCCTTCTAAATCTGTTTGAGATTTTTGTTCTGTTGAACACAAAAGAAGATATTCTGAAGAATGTTGGAATATGGTTATGGATGCTCATGACATGTGGAGTCCCACAAGGTTCAATTCTGGCACCTCTTCTGTTCAAGCTTTACATGCTCCCACTGAGCCAAATAATAAAGATCCAAATCTCCTACCACAGCTATGCTGATGACACTCAGATCTACTTAGCCTTATTGCATTAATGACTACAGCCCCATTGACACCCTCTGCCAATCCATTGATGAAATTAACAGTTGGATGTGCCAAAACTTTCTTCAGTTAAACAAAGAGAAAACTGAAATCATTGCATTTGGAAACAGAGATGAGGTTCTCAAGGTGAATGCGTACCTTGGCTCTAGCAGTCAAACAACAAAAAATAAGGTCAAGAGTCAGATCTGAGTTTCAGTAGTCATGTCAAAGCAGTAACTAAATCAGCATACTATCATCTCAAAAACATTACAAGAATTAGATGCTTTGTTTCTATTGAAGACTTGTTTATGTTTTTATCACCAGCAGGATGGATTACTGTAATGGATTCCACACAGTAAAGTTTCTAAACTAATTTCCAGAGGAGCATGTGATATGATTGATTGTGGTTGGTCTCTCATTCGTAATCAGTAATAATCCAATCGGATTGATCCAAGCCTACTATAAATAGACTGATTTCACCCTACTGCCTTTTCTTCGTTTTGGAAGAAACGCCCCTTTCACCCCATCTCCTCCTTTTCTTTCTTTACTTGGGGAGCTACCTGATCTCGGACCCTCTTACATGCTAAAAGACCTGGCGGGAGCACTGGACTCAATTATCTCAGAGCTCAGGATTCTTTCCCAGGACAGCATGCCAAACTTGCTAATAGCGTCAAGCAATATCTAAGTGTGAACTCTTAAAAAGACAGAGTTTTTATTTCTTATATTTGTTTCATTTTTTTATTCTTGTTTATGTAGAGCACTTTGAATTACCATTGTGTATGAAATGTGCTATACAAATAAACTTGCCTTGCCTAACTATTGACTTCCATAGCACTCATTTTTCCTATATGGAAGTCAATGGTTACTGGTTTCCAACATTCTTCAAAACTGCTTCGGAAATTACAAATAATTAAATGACCCTGTAAAAAGAGCTGATGAAGAACCAAAACACCTGTCACTGTTACGACTAAAGTTGATTTATTTATTTTTGTTGTGCATTGCATGTGTCTTTTTCTTTGTCCCGCCTTCTTGTGTTGTTTTTTGTTATTCCATAGGCTCCCATTCTAATGTAGTCCAGGCTCTGATTGGCTGCTGGTCGCAGAGACCAATTGCAATGGTTGTTGAAAGTGGAGAGCTCCTGGATTTCCCTACCCCTCCGGCCAACTACCAAACTTTATTCGTGTCAAAATGTCCATGTATGCTTGCAAATTTGCTTGCGAGTTTGACCTTGTATAGGGGTGGCCTGCCTATTAATTTGGATTATTTTTGACTATGTTTAGGAAGGTAAGCTTCCTGTATTTTTCTTTAAAGATTTACAGGTAATTTAGTTTATTTATTTTGTAGAGTCCTTTGTTTGTAATTTTGGCCCAGGGGCAGATCTAGGGGTGGGGACACACAGGCACCGGCCCCCGTTTAATTGGGTTTGACCCCTGTTGTGCCCCTCTCCTCTAAGTCATTGCTGATTCATATCACAGCTTGGACACAAAGCTGTGCTTTAACTCATGTAAAATGCCGGTGATATCTGTTACTTCAGCTATTTTTCTTGTATGATGAGTGTTTCATCCCTGCAGATCGACTGGCTTGTTCCAAAACAGGGATTAAGATTGTTACAATGTTGCTTGTACAGTTCGCTTTTAAAACGGGCCAAAACTGATGGTCCAACGCAATCTCACGGCAATTCGTAACTTTTTGATTTAGTGGCTAATTCGTATGAATTCGTACAAATTAGTACGATTTGCTCATCACCCAATAACGGTTGGGGTTAGGGGCGGGGTTGGGTGCCATGCCTCCTTTTTTTTAAATCATACATTTTTGTACGACTGAACTCATACGAATTAGCCACTAAACTGACAAAACGTAAAATACTTACATTTCCTCGTGAGATCAGGCTGGATGGTCATATGCGACTAAACATGTCATTCGTTGATCAGAGATACAAGGTTTATTTTCCGCGATTCCATGCATAGCGGTCATACATGCGTTATTTTAAATGACCATTTTGAGATTGAATGAAAACGGTAAAGGTGCGCTTCATGGCAAAATCGATATTGAAAGTAAAGACGGTTTCTGTGCTGTCATTTACGGTGCAACACAGACACTTTCTGTTTAGAATTACTTTTTTTTCATCACTATAAAAAGGTTACAGAACAATTGTGAGGGCAAATCTGTCAAAATGACGCACATCATTTACCGAACGTGACCTGATTTCTATGACAAACATCCAGTCAAAAAAATCAGCTTTTTTAAATAACTGCATCATGCATGACATTTACCACGACAGCTGTGCATCAGGTTAGGACTGAACACACTTCAACATGTGACAGTCAGAGATGAAGCCAGAATACAGAGTTAAAGTTATTTCAGTTTGGTGAACTAATATCCACACTGTCCAGTTTATGCAAAAACATTATTAAAGAACAAAGTGAACTGTGCGTCCAGAACTAACAACCTCTGCCAGATTTTGGCAGAAGTCTGTCTTTTGCTTTCAGTGCCTAGGCACACTACAAAAAAAGAGAAATGTACCAAAATGCACCAGCTATAACAGTTATCTTTTAGCATGTGGAATTGAAAATAGCTTGAGTGCTTAGCATAAAACTAAACCAATGAAACAACTTCTTTAGATTATGCAAGTATTTTTTCTTCGTCTAATAAATGCTACAGGGGAAAAATATTTGTTTGTCGTGAGAATCAGTTTTTTAAAAAATAAATCAAAAATAATTATAAAACCCACAATCTTGCTCAAAGCCACATGCAGCTTCTCCTGTAAGATTGAAGGGATCTTGGAGAGTATGATATAGATGAATATGTTGTTTCTGACTACTAATATGGGCAGTGTTAGCATGTTACAACACTCCCTAGTCATCCATATTTGTTAACGCAACTGTTTTCTTTCTCACAGAAATGTTGCAGGTAAAATGATGATTTTCTGATATTTCGGCTATTTGCAGATGTAAAATTAACCCCTGAAAATATATAATAGGCCTATATATAGTAATATATACTGTATTGTAATAGGACAAAAAGAGTTATATGTTCCAGACATATAGGCCCAATCCCAATTCTATTTTTGTACCGCTACAAAAATAGGGAAGGGCTTCAAAATGTACCTCTAAGAAATGGGACAGCACTACAGCACCTGCACATATCATCATATGTCATCACGAGATCAGACGATCGTGACTGCTGTAGTTATTCCAGTTGTGTTATGTTTTGGTATTTATCTTCAGGAAATCACTGAAGGCATATATTATGTTATCATAACGATCTAATGTGGCAATAAGATCATAACTATACTGTGCATTTACACAGTGGCCATATTCATTGATGTAAACACACCAAAACAACATTACATTTTCCCAGACACTGTAAAAAGCTCATTCCCAGCAACTAGACATTTCTGACAGGGTATTCGAGTGTCATCAAGTGTCAGAATGTTGTGGGACTGCTATACAGAAGTTATTATTACGGATTATAGATCGCAAAATGTAGCGTTTTTTTTTTGTTTTTTTTAAAAGCATGACAGTAAAACACGAACGCGGTTATGAATATATTAAAACATGTGCTTATTTGTTGTAATAATGACCAAAAAATACTAATTTGTGGATCTCTTGATTTCCGGGTGCAGCTATGCTGCTGCTGTGGCTGGTCTATTCTGGGAAATTTTCTTACCCCTTGGTTTCGAGTGTGGTCCTGAAAAATCTTCGTTCGAAGGGGTATTTACCCCTTCCCCTTAGCTCTACGCCTTCAAGCTAAAGAGAATTGGGACACCCCTACCACTTCACGGGAACACGCAAAACGAGGGGTAGGGGTAAGCGGAAGGGCTAAGGGGTAGAATTGGGATTGGGCCGTAGCGCACCAATTGAATAACTTGGCCCCTCTCTGTATACTGTGGCCCCACCTTGGCCCCTGCCTTTAAAAATTCCTAGATCCGCCACTGTTTTGGCCTGTGGCCACCCTAAAGAGATGCTCATTTAAACTACTATTTTTCTATAATTAATCTATTCAATTACTCTCAACTTAGTGTCCGCGTTTGGTTGTCGACCGAAGGGGATCTTTTGTATAAGTTTTTTGGGGGGAAAATCCACCACCCACAACCTTTTTTTCATTTATTATGCTCATGTTGTTTTCCCCTAAACCTGGGGCATAATACTTAAAAACAAATCAATATTTTTTATGGACTATGCTATTGCATTAGTAATTGACTAAATGAATTTCAGACTACAGGAGTGTACAGTATGTTTACAGAAGTACAGTGTTTCTTTACAAAGATACATCACCAACTACTGGCCTGGCATACAAAATACAGCATCTAAAATCATTTTCAATGATCTGTGTAAACTGGAATTCTAATGACAATAGCTACGTTTCCATCCAAAAATGTGAATTAACTTTATGCGCAAAACTGAATTATCGCATAAAAGACGTGCGAATAAAGCAGCGTTTTCCATCCAACGAGTCAAAGTGAATAAAATCGTCACTTCCAGATTAACTGGCGCCAAATATCAACAGCAAAAACTGAATTTGCTGCAGTAGGAGAAAATGCGTCAATCTTATCTTCATCTATTAAATGAGTTGCGCCTCAGAAGGCAATCCTGACACGCAGTGAACGCGCGTTGGCATTTGAAGGCGTCAGACGCGGAGCACAGACGCTCTTGATTCTGGAGGTCATTAATAATATAACAACACTAATACTGAAACGGTAAAGCGTTTTAGAATAACCAAAACAACATTTCAGATGTGTTACAGTGTGCTCAGCCTGCTGGTTTATCCATTCACACACATTTTTATCATCACATGATGTCCTATAACAAAATCACATGACTTTTTTTAATGCGCATACTGGAATTTGTGCGATAAAAGTGTTTCCATCGTAGTTTATGCACATCTTTTCTTATCGAATAAAAAGTTTATCCTACTCAGTTATGATTTTTATGCGCGTTTTCAAAATGTATGCGCATCATGGCGTTTCCCTCAACCGTTTTTTTATGCGCATATACAAAATGTGCATAAAAATAGGTGGATGGAAACATAGCTAGTGTTGCCATCTGTATGCAAATCTTGCATAAATCCAAAGAAAATCTGTCAGTTTTTACATAAGTTACATCCCTGTTATGTAAACGCATCATTTCCTAAAATATCTTCTTTCACTCTCCACAGAACAAAAAAAAGGGGGTGAATAAATAATCACAGAATTTAAATTTTAGGTGAACTACTCCTTTTAGGACTGTATTGTAAATATAGTGTGCTTTCTTTGTATAAACTACCCTGTTTTACTACAGTATTTACATTTAAAGTAATAGTTTACTCAAACATAAAACTTATGTCATTATATACTCTCCCTCAAAAGCTCCCAAAGCTTTATGAGTTTTTTCTTCTGTTGAACACAAAAGAAGATATCTTGAAAAATGTTGAAAACCTGTAACCACTGACATCCATAGTAGAAAAATCAATGCGTTGGTAGTCAATGGTTAACGGTTTGCAACGTTCTCCAAAATGTCTTCTATCGTGTTTAAGTGAAGAAAGAAACTCATGAAGGTTTGGAACAAGTGAAGGGTGAATAAATGATGACTTTCAGGGTACAGTCTTGAACTGGTTCCAGTTTTTTTTTTACCCAATAGGATGTTTTCTGTTGGCACTGGAAAACCCACTTCCTCTACTGCATGTCTTTCCTGTGGTGTTTCGCAGGGATCTATTCTGGCTCCAACATTGTTTTCTCTTTATATGCTGCCATTTGGTTCCATCTTTTCTAAACATGGAGTATCTTTTCACTTACTGTACATGTTAATGACACCAAATTATACATTGCATTTAAACACAATGATTCTAGCTCCATGCTTATCTTGCTTTCATGACTTTCACAAACAGCAAATAATAAGCATCAAATGAGAATAAAAATCAAAGTTTTATTGTTTGGTCCAAGTGACTCCTATGACTTTGGCTATCTGGACCTTTTAAGCTTACATGTTATCCCTTGTGCAAAAATATCAAGGTGTGTGTTAGTTATTTGATTCAGGTCTTAAGCTTGATAAACAAATTAATGCTGTCGTTAAAAAAAACAGAAAAAAAAGTTTTTAATCATCTAGAATGTCTTGATAAAGTCAAACCTGACCTTTCTTTAAAAAAATAAATAAATAAATAAAACAGTTATCCATACATTTATTACTTTCTGCCTCGATTACTGCAATTCACTCTACACTACCTGACAAAAGTCTTGTCGCCTATCCATGTTTTAGGAACAACAAATAATAACTTGACTTCTAGTTGATCATTTGGTATCAGAAGTGGCTTATATGAAAGGCAAAGGCCTCTAGATTACACTTATTTTACCAAAATAAAATATGATCATGCCTTGATTTTTAATTATTTCATTAAGACAGTAAGGTCTGACTTTGCTGAGACAAAAGTCTTGTCACTTAACAGAAATCATGTACAGTATAGAATATAAAGTCATGGCACAGTGTAAAAAGATTTAATATTGTGTATGACTGCCATGAGCTTGGAGGACTGCATCCATACATGTCTGCAATGACTCAAATAACTTATTAATAAAGTCATCTGGAACGGCAAAACAAAGTGTTCTTACAGGACTCCAAGAGTTCATCAAGATTCTTTGGATTCATCTTCAATGCCTCCTCCATATAACCCCAGACATGCTCAATAATGGTTATGTCTGGTGACTGGACTGGCCAATCCTGGATCACCTTGACCTTCTTTGTTTTCAGGAACTTTGATGTGAGGGCTGAAGTATGAGAAGCAGCGCTATCCTGCTGAAGAATTTGCCCTCTCCTGTGGTTTGTAATGTAATGGGCAGCACAAATGTCATGATAGCTCAGGCTGTTTATGTTGGCATCCACTCTGCTGATCTCTCGGACGCCCCCATACTGAATTTAATGCCAAACCATGATTTTTCCTTCACCAAACTTGACTGATTTCTATGAGAATCTTGGGTCCATGCGGGTTCCAATAGGTCTTCTGCAGTATTTGTGATGATTGGGATGCAGTTCAACAGATGATGCTGAAAAATCTACCTTCTACCATGTTTCCATATGATCAACTAGAAGTTAAGTTATTATTGGTTGCTCTTACAACTGGGATCGACAACAAGACTTTTGTCAGGTAGTGTACTACAGAACGAATCAACTATCAATTGGATGATTTTAAAAGGTACAAAATGCCGCAGCAAGACTTCTGACAGGGAGGTGAATATTTGATCAAATCCCTTTCATCTTAACCTCTCTGCATTGGCTACCAAGTTAAACGGCGACTAGAATTTAAAATCGCAATTTTTGTTTTTTAAATCTTTACACACCCTTGCACCATCATATCTTTCTGATATTCTACATTATTACTCTCCGTCTAGATCACTTAGATTTGGCAACCTTGGAATGCTGTCTGTTTGTACATCGAGGTTAAAGCAGCGTGATGATCGAGCCTTTGCAACAGTAGGTCCTAAACTTTGGAACAACCTTCCAGTCTCAATTGGAACTGTCTCTTTATTGTCATTTTATTTTAAATCTAAACTCAAGACACACCACTTTACTATGAGTTCCTAATTTTTAATTTTTATTCTCTCTGTGTAAACCAGTTTATCATGATTAGTAATATATATTTGTATGTGTTTATTTCCATTTGTACAGCACTTTGGTCAACCCTGGGTTCTTTTTAAATGTGCTTTATAAATAATGAATGAATTTTCAGCTTTGAGTGAACTATCCCTTTAAAATCATTTCTTTCTAATATGCTAGGAATAATCCTGCATTTTTGTCTCTTAAAATTAGTTTTTGTAACGCAAACACTTTGTTTCATTTATCAAGCCTTTGCTTGTTTTGTTTTGCCATCCGTATCTAATTGTGAAGATAATCCGAACAAGTCTGTCTTTCTTTATTTATTCAGCGTTTATAGCGCATAATTATTTAATGATGCGCATGTCAAGCGATATCAGGAATGAGATAAATGACTGTATAATTACAACCGACAGAACCAGCATTAACCCTTTCACTTAGAAACGCATACACATTTCAACAAAACAAAACGTTAACACAATTTTAATATTACATCTCAATGTGTGAACTACATGAATAATAAAGACGACTCATTTGAGGTCATAAATATGGAAAAATTCAAAATAAATGCTTAAACTTCCTTTTTTTTGTCTGTCAGTCTCTTTGTGATGAAAATCACCAGAAAAGCCTTCCATCTCTAATCTGCATCAAAGAAGCAAAGGAAATGATGTTTAATGGCAAATCGATGAGTAAACTAAATTCGTCTCTTTCCTACATTTTACCATATCATCCTGATACATGAGCTGACGATAGTTTCAGTCATTTTAATGCACAGTATAATCTTCCGTCTCTTTAATCTATAGAGCAACGTATGGATTAACTCTGTAACGTACAGCACTAACTGCATATTTCACGTGTGTTTTCCCTTCACACCCCCACCCCCATCGTCCTCTGCTCATTGTGGTGAAAGAGGGCAGATGTAAAGCTCTGTTGTCAGACTGCTGGCGTGGAAGAAATGAATTAGAGTAGAAAATGACGTCTCCTGTCACTGCACACAAAAACACTCCATTTGATTAACTGAGCAATGCAACACAGATGCCCGGAAGATGGACCAACTTATACAATTAGCCACAAATGAGCTTACTGAAGAGAAATTTTGCTACAGTGTAAAAAAAATGTAAAGATTACAGCAACTTACTGGGAACTTTGGTTACAGTAAATGTGACAGTAAATTGTGATTTTTTTAATTTAACAAAATTGCCAGTAAGTTCCTGGAAATTTTAAGGTAAATTGTAATTTTTAATTTACTGTGTGCTTGTAAATTTACAGTTTTATTGGCACCCAAAATGACCAGTTAGATATTGGAAATTTGACAGTAAACTGTCATTTTCATTTACAATGTGCTTGTAAATTTAAAGCCTTCTGGCAACCAAAACTGCTAGTAAGTCACTGTAAATTTTACAGTAAATTGTAATTCTTAATTTACAGTGTGCTTGTAAATGTACAGATTTATTGGCACCCAAAATTGCCAGTTAGTTATTGTAAATTTGCCAGTAAATTGTTTTCTAATAACTCACTTATTTAAACATTTTAATTTACTGTAAAATTTACAGTAACTCACAGGGGTTACTGCAAATTTAACAGTAAATTTTAATTTTTAATTTACAAAATGTACAATTGTAATTAATAATTTACAGTGTGCTTGTAAATTGACAGTCTTACTGGCAACCACAATTGCCAATAAGTTACTGTAAATTTTACAGTAAATTAAAATGTCTAATTTACAGCATGCTTGTAAATTTACAGTCTTACTGGCAACCAAAATTGCCAATAACTTACATATTTAAAAATTTAAATTGACAGTAAAATTTACAGTAACTCACTGGGGGTTACTGTAAATTTATTAGTAAATTTTAATTTTTAATTTACAAAAGGTACAGTTGTAAATAATAATTTACAGTGTGCTTGTAAATTGACAGTCTTACTGGCAACCATAATTGCCAGTGAGTTACTGTAAATTGTACAGTAAATTCGTTAATTTATTCATTTTCTTTTCGGCTTAGTCCCTTTATTAATCTGGGGTCGCCACAGTGAAATAACCCGCCAACTTATCCACCATATGTTTTTACGCAGCGGATGCCCTTCCAGCCGCAACCCATCACTGGGAAACATCCATTCACACTCATTCACACACACTCATACACTATGGTCAATTTTAGCATACCCAATTCACTTGTAGTGCATGTCTTTGGACTTGTGGGGGAAACCGGAGCACCCGGAGAAAACTCACGTGAACACGGGGAGAACATGCAAACTCCAAATAGAAATGCCAACGGATCCAGCCAAGGCACAAACCAGCGACCTTCTTGCTGTCAGGCGATCGTGCTACCCACTGCACCACCGTGTCGCCTACAGTAAATTTAAGTTTTTAATTTACAAAAATGTACAACTGTAATTAATAATTTACAGTGTGCTTGTAAATTTGCAGTCTAACTTGCAACCAAAACTGCCAGAAAGTTACTGTATATTTTACAGTAAATTGTAATTTTTTATTTACATTGTCCTTGTAAATTTGTAGTCTTACTGGCAACCAAAATTAGCAATAAGTTTCTGTAAATTAGTTTTTTTATTTACAGTGTGGGGTGTCACGGTGGTGCAGTGGGTAGCAGGATCGCCTCACAGCAAGAAGTTTGCTGGTTCAAGCCCTGGCTAGGTCAGTTGGGATTTCTGTGTGGAGTTTGCATTTTCTCTACGTGTTCACATGAGTTTCCTCCGGGTTCTCCGGTTTCCACGGTTTACAGTCCAAAGACATGCGTTACAGGTGAATTGAGTAAGCTAAATTGGCCGTAGTGTATGGGTGTTTCCCAGTGTTGTGTTGCAGCTGGAAGGGCATCCGCTGCATAAAAGATATGCTGGATAAGTTGGTGGTTCATTTCGCTGTGGCGACCCCTGAATAATATCAAACCAAATCACTTTTATTGTCACATCATCAGCAGCACGTGTGCTATGATGAGTGAAAAGCTTAGGTGCTGGCTCCAGGCAGTGCAAAATACAGACAGTGCAAAATACAGACAGTGCAAAATACAGACAGTGCAAAATACAGACAGTGCAAAATACAGACAGTGCAAAATACAGACAGTGCAAAATACAGACAGTGCAAAATACAGACAGTGCAAAATACAACAACATACTCACAAAAAAACAAGACAATGTAAAATTGGCAATGTTGACCACGATACGTACAATGGATAGGTGTACACATAGTTGTAGGCAGTATTGTTTTAAATATGGATTTGTTAAAGTGCAGTGCATGCTACATCTTGATGGTGTGCAGTGCGGGGTATGGAAGAGTTTGTGTGAGGTGTGTTAAATGTTCATCAGCCTGATAGTCTGAGGGAAGAAACTTTCCTTCAGTCAGCTGGTGCGAATGCTGCGGAACCGTCTACCTGTGGGTAGCAGAGAGAAAAGTCTATGGCTTGGGTGGCTGGAGTCGCTGATGATTCTCTTGGCTTTCCTCATGCACCTCCTGGTATAGATGTCCTGGAGGGAGGGAAGCTCACCTCCTACTACGCGTCCAGCAGTTCGCACAATCCTATGTAGACCTTTGCAATTGCTGCTGGTGCTGTTTCCGTACCAGGTGGTGATGCAGCCAGTCAGGATGCTCTCCACAGTGCAGGTGTAGAACGAGCGGAGGATGTGGGGGCTCATTCCAAACCTCCTGAGACGCCTGAGGAAGAAGAGGTGTTGTTGTGCCTTCCTCAGCACTGCGTCTGTGTGGACAGTCATGTCAGATCCTCAGCGATGTGTACTGCAAGAAACTTGAAAGTGCTGACTCTCTCCACTGGTGTCCCGTTGATGGTGATGGGAGTGTGTTCTCTCTTCTCTCTCCTGAAATCCACCACCAGCTCCTTGGTTTTGCTGATGTTGAGTGAGAGGTGGTTTTCCTGACACCACTGCGTCAGAGCGTGCACCTCCTCTCGGTAGGCCGTCTCATCATTATCGGTGATTGGGCCCACCACCGTTGTGTCATCAGCAAATTTAACGATGACATTGGAGCTGTGTTTGGATGTACAGTCATGTGTGTACAGGGAGTACAGGAGTGGGCTGAGAACACAGCCCTGCGGAGCACCAGTGTTGAGGATCAGTGTGGATGAGGTGATGTTGTTCATTCTGACCACCTGGCGTCTGCTTGACAGGAAGTCCAGGATCCAGTTGCACAGAGAGCTGTGTAGGCCCAGAGCCTGGAGCTTCACCACCAGCTTGGCAGGCACTATGGTGTTGAATGCTGAGCTGTAGTCTACAAACAGCATTCTCACATATGTGTTTTTGTTTTCCAGGTGAGACAGAGCAGTGTGCAAGGTGAAAGCAATTGCATCATCATAATAAAGGGACTAAGCCGAAAAAAAAGCAATAAATGAATTTACAGTGTGCTTGTAAATTTGCAGTCTAACTTGCAACCAAAATTGCCAGAAAGTTACTGTAAATTTTACAGTAAATTGTTATTTTTAATTTACATTGTCCTTGTAAATTTGTAGTCTTTCAAATTACCAGCAACCAAAATTACCAATAAGTTACTGTAAATTTGACAGTAAATTGTATTTTTTTATTTACAGGGCACTAGATAATGTACAGTCTTACTGGAAATCAAAACTGCCAGAAGGTTACTGTAAAGTTTACAGTAATTGTGCTTGTAAATTTAGTCTTACTGGCAACCAAAATTGCCAATAAGTCACTGTAATTTTGACAGTAATTTTTGTTTTATTATTTACAGTGCCCTTGTAAATTTACAGTCTTACTGGCAATCAAAACTGCCAGTAAGTTACTGTAAAGTTTACAGTAAACTGTGCTTTTTAATTTACAGTGTGCTTGTAAATTTACAGTTTTACTGACAACCAAAATTGCCGGGTGAGTTACTGTAAATGTTATAGTAAATTTAGGTTTTTAAATTACAAAAATGTACAATTGTAATTATTATTATTAATAATATTTTTATATTATTAATTATTAATTATTATTATTTACAATGTGCTTGTAAATTTAATACTGGCAACCAAAATTGGCAATAATTTACTGTAAATTTTACGCTTGTAAATTTACAGCCTTACTGCAACCAAAATTACCAATAAGTTACTGTAAATTTGACAGTAAATTGTATTTTTTTATTTACAGGGCACTAGATAATGTACAGTCTTACTGGAAATCAAAACTGCCAGAAGGTTACTGTAAATTTTACAGTAAATGTGCTTGTAAATTTAGCCTTACTGGCAACCACAATTGCCAATAAGTCACTGTAATTTTGACAGTAATTTTTGTTTTATTTTTTACAGTGCCCTTGTAAATTTACAGTCTTACTGGCAATCAAAACTGCCAGTAAGTTACTGTAAAGTTTACAGTAAACTGTGCTTTTTAATTTACAGTGTGCTTGTAAATTTACAGTTTTACTGACAACCAAAATTGCCAGTGAGTTACTGTAAATGTTATAGTAAATTTAGGTTTTTAATTTACAAAAATGTACAATTGTATTTTTTATTATAAATAATATTTTATTATTATTAATTATTATTATTTACAATGTGCTTGTAAATTTAGTACTGGCAACCAAAATTGGCAATAATTTACTGTAAATTTTACGCTTGTAAATTTACAGTCTTACTGCAACTAAAATTGCCAGTAAGTTACTGTACATTTAACAGTAAATTGTCATTTTTATTTACAGTGCACTTGTAAATTGTACAGTATTTTCTACAGTGTACTGCATATACTTATTACACATATACACAATATTAGATATACATACTGGATTTTAATGTAAATTGCCAAACGTTTTAATAATTTATTCTTATATATTTTAAAATCAACTAAAAAGAAGTATTTATTTAAAACCAAATAATAGAAGTCGTAATTTTACCATATTTTACCATCATTTTACTTTTTTTTTTTTTGCATTGTTTTATTTTTTACACACAGATGAAGTACAGTAGATTAAACAAATCTGGACCATATGGAGTCGTACAGATGAGACAAAACTTAAATCTGCTTTCCATAAAGTCATGGAGGCGACACTAACAGTGCTGTGTATTACACTTAAACTCTCTCTCTCTCTCTCTCTCTCTCTCTCTCTCTCTCTCTCTCTATCTCTCTCTTTTATCCCATCTGTGAGGTGAAGCACATCATTATGTGACCGACTGAGGAAATAATCTTGCTGCTGCTGCAAAGTTGAAAGGTTTTCAAGCTACAAAACATTAAAAGTGAAATACTGTTTTAAATATATTTTCCCTTCACACTCCCCGCAAAAAACTTCATATGTTATATACTAATATATCTTCAACGTGTCAAAGGTGCAATGCATCTAAATGGAAATGTACTACATATGCTTTGGATTTGTCCTCCATGTGATTTTGGGGGATATTCATCATTATTTGTTATAAAAATGTATATTTATTAACTGGAAATCATCTCACTCTCCATTTACAAAGCACTAGATCAACAAACTTCGAGTAACTTTCATTACTTATTGAACATTATTTCACCAAATAATTCAATTTTTTTACGAAAATTTATTTGAAGCTTTAAAATCGACATTTTACTCATATCTGTCAATTTAATTTGATGCATAGACTGAAATATATCAGAGATGTGCATAATTTTGTGTGTGTGTGTGTGTGTGTGTGTGTGTGTGTGTGTGTGTGTGTGTGTGTGTGTGTGTGTGTGTGTGTGTGTGTGTGTGTGTGTGTGTGTGTGTGTGTGTGTGTGTGTGTGTGTGTGTTAACCAACCTTCAGTTTGCTCTCTTTCTCCTTGGTGACCTTGGTGAGCAGTTTGGCTTTCTGCCGAGTGAGTGCTTCAATCAGAGAGTCACACTGAGCGACCAGACATGCCTCAAACTCAACCCCGTTCTCCTGTTACACACACACACACACACACACACACACACACACACACACACACACACACACACACACACACACACACACACACACACACACACACACACATATTCAGAGTCAGTCTGAAGAATGTGACCCAAAAACACAGCATATACAATAGATCTCAATCTTCTTATGGTTTAGATTTTGATGTTTCAAATATCACACTGTAATTTGTAGTCTCTTCATCCCAAGAATCACGTGATCTTGGATCCGGTCTATATGAAGAGCAGATTGTTGTGGCACAATTAGAACAAGCTCAACAGAGCCCTACATGGTCAGAGTGGAAGTAGATGAGTCAAGAGCGCAAGACTTATCCTTGCAAAGACCTCAGTGACAGATGAATCCCTGCATAGATTTGTCGACTAGTCTGAACACGCACCTGGTTACCTACTTGCACCTTCACCACAATGGATGTATATATTTTGACATCCCTCTGCCATCTTTTAGACTGCAGCTCTGCCTCTTTTCCTTTTGGCCAGAGGAGAACTGGTTGCCCTGACCAAGCCTGGTTTCTCCCAAGTTTTGTTCTCCAGTTCTGTCAGTTGGTGGAGTTTGGGATCTTGCCACTGTTGCCTCTGGCTTGCTTGGTTGGGGTCAGTGGAGCTGCCCTTCAGTGCATTGTCTTTCAACAATGGCATTCCTATTAAACTGAATCAAATTAGTTTCCATTTGCCCAGCATTCTACCACTACTCTCCTGTCTGCCTGGTATGCTGAATATGTTCCACAATATGAAATATTGTTATGGCTTTTATTCTTTGTATATGTAATAATGATAATAATTCCTTACATTTATATAGTGCTTTTCTGGACACTCAAGGTGGTTTACACATTCAAGGGAATCTTCTCATCCACCACCAGTGTGCAGCACCACACACCGGCTGATTGGTGGAGAGGAGACCGAGTGATGAAGTCAATTATAATATGGGGATGGTTAGGAGGCCATGATGGACAGAGGCCAGTGGGCAAATTTGGCCAGGATGCCGGGGTTAAACCCCTACTCTTTTTCGAAGGACATCCTGGAATTTTTAACAACCACAAAGAGTCAGGACCGCGACAAACTCAACAGAGCCCTAAACGGTCAGAGAGGATGTAAATGAGTTAAGAGTGCAAGACTTATCCTTGCAACGACCTCAGTGACAGATGAATCCTTGCTTAGATTTGTCGACTAGTCTGAACATGCGCCTGGTGACCTACTTGTACCATGCGTTATAAGTGAATTAGATAAAGTAAATTGCCAAAGTGAGGGGGCGGTATGGTGGCTAAAGGTGGTAAACTTTAAACAGTTCTTTTTTGTTCTCCATTTGAGGGCAAAAAGAAGTTCGAAAAGGTTAAGTGACCGGACACTGTTTCTAAACTTTCCGATACTCTAAGGCAAAAGTAGGCATAGTTTTAAATGTGTAGTACTGCTTGAGCACTGAAAAGCACACCAGTAATGGCAGCTGAGAGAGAATAACAGTTTCATAAACATCTATCAAACAACCTTCTCCAACGAGAACCACCACCAGGGTACATCACCTTGCTTTATATTTGCTGTGGACAGACAATGAATGGAACAATGTTTAGAACCTTGGGAGTTGTGCTTCCCATCTGGTACGTGAAAGCCTCCAAGTCTTTCTGCGAGCAATAGTACATGTGCGGATACATCTGTACCAGCTCTGCTAATCGACTGTCCAGCGTATTCCTGTTGCTAATTTGGTGTTTTTGTGCCAGATGTTTTTTTCCTGTCTTACTAGCAACTGAGAGAATATAAGCACATCAAAGAAGGCAGAGCTCCATGACACACCCACTAATTGCAGGATTGCCATGGACCAATGGCATATCAAAGGTGTTTTGGATCGAACCAAACTCCACACAAAAGGTTTGCTTGGTGGGATATGACATCATTTCATTTCTTTTGTTCGATGTCATTCTAAGTATAGCGGGATCTTAAGTGGTTAGCACTGGTTTGAGACTCGGTTAGACCAAGAGGCCTTTCTGTGCAGAGTTTGCTTTTTCTCTTTATTTCTGCATGGGTTTACTCCAGTTGATCCGGATTCCTAACAAAGACAAGCGTGATAAGAGAACTAAATGGATAAACTAAATTGGCTGTAGTATGTGAATGGGGTGAGGGTATGGGTGTCCAACCCTTAGTGCTGGGTTGCAGCTGAAAGACGTCGACTGGGTCAAACAATTCCCAGACTAATTGGAGGTTCATTCCATGGTGGCAACCCCTGATAAAGCAGGGTATAAGCTAAAGTGAGTGAGTCTCTCAGAGCTGGGTTGGGGCATTCGCTGTTAAAACATGCCAGAGTAATTGGCGGTTCATTCCATCGTGGCTTCAAAATGTCTGTCAATGGACAAAGATGCATTCGTAGGTATTTGTGTAGTTATAACCTCTACTAGAAACCCTCCTACTCTTTCCGCAAGCAATAGTACTGGTGTTAATACATATGTACCAGCTCTGCTACTTGACCCTCAAATACTCAGCGCATTCATGTTGCTAATTTGGTGTTTTTGTGCTGGATGTTATTTTCCTGTCTGACTATGAACCACAAGAATATGAAGCATGACAAAGAAGAGCTCCATGACACTCCCATCAAAGGTAGCGCACAGTTTAGGATCAAAACGAAATCTTCCAAAAGTTTGCTTTGGTGAGCTGTTTCGAACTGACAAATCAAACTCAAAAGTACTTCCTTTTGTTGTCTTTCAGAGTGTATCAGACCTTAAGTGGTTAGCACTGTCACCTCAAAGCCAGAAGGTCACTGGTTCGAGTCTCAGCCAGACCAGGAGACCTTTTTGTGCAGAGATTGTATGTTCTACCCTTTTCTGCATAGGATTATCCAGTTGATCCAGATTCCCCCACAGTCCAAAGACATGCGTCATAGGAGAACTGGATAAACTAAACTGCCCATAGTGTGTGAATGGGAGAATGTATTGGTGTACAACCCTCAGTGCTGGACTGTAGATGAAAGGGCATACGCTGGGGTCAAACAATTCTCAAAGTCATTGGCGGTTCTCAAATTTGGCTCAACCAGGGAGTTTGTTGTTGTTTGCACAAGCAACTGAATATTAAAAACCTATTATTTGGACTCTATTTGACGTCCCTAGAGGTCAGAAATGACGAACTTCAGTTCATTCTGTAATGCATTCTGAAAAAGCTGGCAGAGCTCAGTCTGAGAGTGTCTGTGGTGTAGGAGTTCAGAACGGAACTAATCGTTCATTCACTTTGAGTTGGGTTGTGACTCAGACATGAGACACACACCCACACACTGACACCAGGGCTGATGGGACTGAGTCACTTCATCTACAAACCGCCATGATGAAGAGAAGAGACGTTTGATATGAGTATGTGTGACTGGTACATTTTAAAATGAGAGTTCTGGCTGTAGTCCTTCTGCAGGACCAGCGAGCATTGCATTGTTATGTGTTTGTCGCTTTACATTGGAAATCACTGCTCACTACAGCACTTCAGCACAAAGTCTACTTACAGAGGCTTTCAAAGACAATCTCTCTCTCTCTCTCGATTTCTGCCTACTGGGCAGTATGAAAAAGCATTAAACTCTCCACTTGAGTAAAAATAGCCCAGAGCTCATAATCCAGTGGTCTCCAGGCAGAATGCAGTTCTAAACACTAGACAATATCATGCATGTTTGGCTTGTGTGCAAATTTTTACATTTTGTGAACGTTCAACACAAACAAATGCTGCACTCCTGTTTCAAGTATAAAGTAAAATGTTATGTTGCACTATATGCTATAAGCATTAAAATCTTGTTTACAGGATTTGCAGACTCCTAAAGGTTGATGGAACCATGAATGAAAGCCCTGGCTAAAGATAATCAAAGCATTTGATATGCAATGCAAAAACATGCTAACAAAATTCATGTTAACATCTGACATGTTAGCTGGATGCATGCTGAACATCTTAATTACCCCACTTTGCGTTTAATGAGATGTTCATTTGCATATTTAATGAGACACTCTTAAATCAAAGAGGAGATGCTAAAGTTTGAGTGCTGCTAGCATGGCTTCTTTGATTACGTTCTTTTAGTGTGTTCAAAACACAGTGATGCTTATTATATGAAACTGGAACGAAGCTGTTCAGAATTTCCAACCTATGTAAACAATTAATATTTCATGAGTTAACACAATTTGCATATTTCTTTATGTCATGATGTGTGTGATGAAAAGTTGTTTACCTGTATCTGCTGGAGCAAATTTTTGAGTTGCACCAGGAACTCCTTGGCCTCCTTGGCTTTGTCTGACACTCCGTTCAAGGCCTGGGACAGCTGACACTGCAGACATAAACACAGCGCAGTCAATTTATTTGTTTAAGCTGTGAGTAAATATGTTGTGTAACGTCAATCAGTGTGATTAAAACATTTGTATATTCATGTTGCATTAAGCAGATTAAATAGTATAGTCCATTACTATTTAACACTGTTACTCAATTTTAATAATTTATATATGATCAACAGACACCCTCTTTACATCTAGAAACCTTCTTGTGTTGCACATGTTTCACTGCCATTGAAAACTGCAAGCATTATTAAGTCTGGCCAAACATTTAAAAGCATCTAAGATCAATACCTAGCATTCTGTGCATCCTAAAATGGAAACCATTATCTAGAGTCCAGATCTGACCAACATTACCTGGCAACCTCAAATTGCCTCCATTCTTTAACATACCGCAGATTCCCTTCGCCTTCAGATTTGGTTAGTGAGCATCGGGCAATCAGCTGGTACAAAGTAACCATTCCAAAATAGTAATTTTAATTTATTTAAATAACCCCACAATTAGACCCACTTCCCAAGAACCCCCTGATCTGGCCATGCTGATCTAGCATTATCCAGCATCCTAATAAATAACAAAATAAAATTGCAAAATCATAAATCCTTACATTCTTTATAATCCTTCAAATATTATTAAACAACATCAACAAAACCCTCAAGACCATCCAATATTCACATCCTCAAGCTCCGTCCTCCAAAGATATGCACCCAGGAGCCTCATGGGATAACAATTCATCCCAAACATCATATTTCAAACATCTTTAAATACCACTCAACATTTCCAGCATCCTTGAATACACTATTTATTCCCAGGACCCTTAAATACCACCCATTACACCAGCATCCTTAAACAACATTCAACGTTCCCAGTTTGTTTAAAACCAGTTCTTAGAAGACTCTCTGAAGAATATTGTTTGCTGTTTGTTCAAACTACTTATATAAAATAAGCTGAAACAACACAATTCTTGAGTTTTTTTGGCGACAACGTAATTGTTCAATGTTCAATCTACTTAAATTTGTAAAAAACTAATAAATTAACTTAACTGCTTCATGCCTTCCCAACACAAATCGATTGTGTGGAACCCAGCATTTCTTATAGTGTAAAATCCAGTCAAGCCAATCCAGTATAATGAAGAATCCTCAAACACAACATTCAAAATCCTCAAATGAACTCAATTCTTTACACCAATAAACACTCCTAATATCTCCAAAACTCTCCAGAAGACTCTCTGAAGATTGTGTTCTAATATTACCGAGAATCTTCAAACTCAACCAACATCTTGGACCAGAGAGGAACATGATCTAGTCCTGCCAATCAAAAATTACTTCTTTCCCAAGATCCTCAACTTACACTTAGTCTAGTTTATGGTTAGACTTAAAAGTCTATTAGATTTTTGCTCTCAGCCCAAATTTTGCAACCCAGGCTCATTATTAATATGTAGGAGGTAAGTTTTTTTGTTTTTGCAAATCCACCAGAGGCCGCTGTGTACGCTTTTTCAGATCACACCTGCTCTTCTTGCGGCAATTCACCAGATTTGTTGTTTTTTGCCTTTTATTTTTGTGTTACCTGCTTTCTGGCACTGTTCTACGCCACACTTGAATCCCGTCGACGTGGTCAACGCTTCATGTCACAAGTGTGCTGACATATGTGGCGAGCCACTGCACAAACTGGTAACAGTGGAAAAGCCGTCCACAGGAAGGTAAGAGGTCGGCTGGTAAGCAAGGAAAAGACGGATCAAGACCCTCTCCTACCTCCAGAGTATTCCTGTATCCTCCTGTGTTCATCTTAGTATCTATTGCTCCTGGTTTCCCCATCTGGTCTTTGTCTGGTGTGTGATTCTGTTCACCTCTAGCTTTCACAGCCCGATCCATGATCCCTAACGCCAAGCTAAATTCATCTGCCTTCACTATATCTGCCATCCTTAAAAAACTGTGTTGATCTACACCATCGTCATATATACCTTTTATTCACAACATCTATATTACTTACATCTTTAAACATCACTCAACATTGTCAGCATCTCCAATAACCTGTTCCCAGAAGATTATCCAGAGACCATGGTCCAGTCCAGCCAACCCAACATTACAGAGAATACTCAAACCTAACGTTTCCTCAAAAGACCCTTTTTAGCATCCTTAAAGGTCTCACAAAATTAAAATAATTTTGTTTAGATGTTAGTATTATTGTTAGTTTTTATGGACATCTATAATCTAGTGTGCCCCAAAAACAATGACACAATTCACATTTAGAAGATGCAAACCTGATTTAAACACCCAAAGCTAGCAGTTTGTTACTTCCCCCAAAATGGATCAACAATTTGTTTGGCATCACCTCATGCTTCAGTTTCTCATCAAATCTTCCGACCAATCAAATGCTCTCTAGTATCTGATATGTCCCGCCCTTTCAAGACGCTTCTCATTTGCTTTTCAATTGAACAAAACCAGGGGTGTCCAAACTTGCTCCTGGAGGGCCGCTGTCCTGCATAGTTTAGCTCCAACTTGCTTTAACACACCTGCCAGAAAGTTTCTAGTGTATCTAGTAAAAGCTTGATTAGCTGGTTCAGGTGTTTGATTAGAGTTGGAGCTAAACTCTCCAGGACACCGACCCTCCAGGACTGAGTTTGGACACCTCTGAACTAAACCGTATTATTGGCTGTTTTTTTATAAAGGGGAGGAGCTACTATATGTCCCGCCCTGTCTTCATGTTTGAGCTATATGACCAATGCATATAAAGACCTGTTCCAAAAAGACTTAAAGTGTGATCCAACATTACTCAGAATCCTCAAACATCATTTAACATCTTGGACCCACAGAACCATGATAGGGTGATCAATCACATGTGCCGTTTTTACGGGACACATACTGACTAGGATTTCTATGTTTGGCTTTGTTTTCCTGTTTTCATACCATACCTGTCAACCCTCCTGTTTTTCCGGGGATTCTCCCGTATTTTACAGTTCTATCCCGCTATCATCCCGTAAAGGTATTTCTCCCGTATTTTCAGTCTTTCTCTGAAGGGTGGCAAATAAACATTAAAGAGCAGAGGCTCCCTATACGCAACCCATACCGCCGAACCACAAGGGGCCGGCCCTTGCTCTTAAATGTGAGTCTGTTCTGTGCTTTCGCTTTGTTTAGGCATGAAAACACTTTGAAATAAATATAAAAACGGCGGGATTTCCTTGCCTTTTTATTACAGATGCCGTCTCCCCTTCATATGCAATCCTCAAAACAGTCATATTGCGGTGCATGACTGTCAGCTGACGTGCTCCATAGTGATAAATAGAAGCTGTTTCCCAAACAGATTCTGTACACGTGATTTGAAACGGAGGCTGGGTTTTTGGGTGCGTGTTAAACAGACATATACACATAATCAATAATAATAGTAATATCTAAAAATGTCGATCTTGGTGCATGGGTTTTTTTTTCAAACACAACTATTTTGTCCTAAATAAGCATAAAAAGTTAGGAAAGCAATCAAATGCTTTCATTATAATGTTAGATGGTTGCATTTTTAAAGTGACACCTGTTATTTAATGTAATCAAACGAAAAAAAATCTAAATAAGAGATTCATTCGTTGCTCTTAAATCAGAATGTGTAAGTTATACAGTGAAGAAACGGATAATGAGATTTGATAGCTTAATTCTATTTCATTATAATAGCTATTAATTTTATTAAGCTGAACAGTTTGCTAATGTATTTGCTGCTAATGTATACTATTTATTTTTTCTTTTGTAAATAATAATAATAATAATAAAACATATTACTGACCGTTTAACTGTTTATTTACAATGAAACAGCTCCAAATGAACATATTTAGTAATTTGGGGATATTTTTAAGGGGGGTCAGAGTAATCCCTTATTATGGTGGGCATATCCCTTATTTTCACATCCCAATGTTGACAGGTATGTCATACCTGCTGAAGGTATTGATTAGTTTATTTATTGGTCTAGTTTGACCAATAGTGTGCAGGTATTGCACATAACCGACCAATCATGGCATGTAAGAATCTACAGAGAATGGTAAAACTGTCGATACATGTGCATATTAAACGTATTTGTTAATTCAAGTAGTGTTGACACTGACTTTCACATCAAGCCTAATTATAATAATTCTGATGTGTTGTTTTGGGTCTATGCAAAATAAGCCTTAGATTAATAGAAAAAACAATGTCATGCCAAATAGCTTAATGTGCAGTCATGAGAAGCTCTGCCCAGTGATTTAGCAGAGCTCCATAATCTATAGGCATTAGGAATAAGATAATTCGGACACAATCTTCTCAAAGCAAACAAAAGCTTAGCATTATGGTTGCATTAAAGATAAAACTTCAGTCTATTGTATTGTGCGTGCCAACTATCTAATTCTCATCTGAGCTATAATAAAAGCCTCAGCCTGATGCCTGGTGGCCATTTGACAGCAGTTGGAATGAGAACTGAAAACCAAGCTGCATCGCTTATTAATCCAGATTTAGTGGGAACTAGATCTCTGAATGACATGAAATCAGTGTGAACAGATCATTAAAGGTGCTGTGTGTAAGTTTTTGACTCTTCTAAAGTATAAGAATACCATAATGTGTTTGCAGATATTTAAAAGACATGCTAAGTAAACATACTTGTTTCTAAAAAAACAATGCTAAAGTCAGTTATTCTC
This sequence comes from Danio kyathit, assembly GCA_903798195.1. NCBI lineage: Eukaryota > Metazoa > Chordata > Actinopteri > Cypriniformes > Danionidae > Danio > Danio kyathit. Next base: position 14,290,310 of record LR812538.1, read on the forward strand.
CTTTGAAATTGTGCGTTCTGTGTCAGAATGTTTCTCCTTGTTTTGCTCTCTATAACCAGCCCACTGCCAGTTTCCCCAATTATACTTCAGCATTTTGAATACTGTCCCAATATCCATTCATGCACTGCAATAAAGGCTTTCTTACTTATGGATTTTGTCGTGTTTCTTAAAGCAATTCTTAAAACACAAAAATTGTGTTGTTTTCAGAAATATGTCAAAATTAAGTGATTTTTTTTTCCTTAAAACAAGCAAAATAATTTGCTAATGATCTTGATTATTATTTGATTATTTTGCTTACCTCATTAGCAAATTATTTAGTTTGTTTTAGGAATAAACTTACTTCGTTTTGAACTATTTCTAGAAAATTCTTAAAGAATTTAGGAATCTTTAGATTTTTGGACTAGAAACAAGACAAAATCTCTAAAGGCTGATTTATATTTCTGCATCGAGCACACACAGATAGTCTGGCGCAGCCTTTGCTGACACAGACGCTGATGCACTCCTTTTCAAAAATGCAACTACATGACGCAACGACATGTAGCGCAAGCTCTGTGATTGGTCGGTTTGGTATCGGTGACGAGTGTGGGGGGCCGAGAGCCGCAAAAGAGCAGCGAATGTCTACAATGAATCCGTAAAGTATTTAAAGCGCTTCACTTTTTCCACATTTTTTAATATTACAGCTTATTCCAAAATGGAATAAATTTATTTATTTCCTCAAAATCCTACACACAATACCCCATAATGACAATGTGAAAAAAATTTTTTTTTAATTTATTACAAATAAAAAACCTTAAAAATCACATGTACAGAAGTATTCATAGCCTTTGCTCAATACTGTGTTGACGCACCTTTGGCAGCAATTACAGCCTCAAGTCTTTTTGAATATGATGCCACAAGCTTGGCACACCTTTCTTTGGGAATTTTTGCCCATTCCTCTTTGCTCAGACAGAGTGACCATCGGGTTATTGATCACCTCCCTGACTAAGGCCCTTCTCCCCAATCACTCAGCTTAGATGGCCGGCCAGCTCTAGGAAGAGTCCTGGTGGTTCCAAACATCTTCCACTTATGGATGATGTAGGCCACTGTGCTCATTGGAACGTTCAGAGCAGCAGAATTTTTTCTGTAACCTTCCCCAGACTTCTGCCCCCAGACAACCCTGTCTCGGAGGTCTACAAGCAATTTCTTTTGTCTTCATGTTTGGTTTGTGCTTTGACATGCACTGTCAACCCTGGGACCTTATATAGACAGGTGTATGCCTTTTCAAATCATGTCCAATCAACTGAATTAACCACAGGTGAACTCCAATTAAGCAGCTGAAACACCTCAAGAATGATCAGTGGAAACAGAATGGACCTGAGCTCAATTTAGAGCTTCACGACAAAGGCTGTGAATACTTTATGTACATGTGATTTTCAGCTTTTTTATCTTTAATAAATTTGCAACAATTTCAAAAAATCTATTTTTCACATTGTCATTATGAGGTATTGTGTGTAGAATTTTGAGGAAATAAATTAATTTAATCTATGTTGCAATAAGGCTGTAACATTAAAAAAATAAAATAAAAAAAGGGAAGCGCGATGAATACTTTCCGGATGCACTGTTTGTAATGTGTATTAAAATACATGTGTTTACAAGTGTTGAGTACCGTAGAGGAGCTCAGTATGGATACTTTTGTTTTGTGCTTACCTCATGATAAAAGTTGTTGTACGTCCGCAGGTTCTCGCCTGTGAGTTAGCAGGTTTTAGCTACTTGTACATTAAGGTAGCATTCAGAAAAAAACAAAACACCTGCAAAGAATCTTGACACAGAGGAACATAAAATCCTGCTGCCTGCTAGCGTTTCAGTAATGTTGCGCACAATGGGTTAAACAAGACTCTGGCTTGACTAATGATCACTCAAGTCTATGGAAAAGCCTGACGCCGATGCTGATGCGCACCTCATAAAAATTGCAATGGCACGTAGCACAAGCTCTCCGATTGGTCAGTTTGGTAGAGGTGACAGTTGTTTTGGCCATGCCTGATGTTTTTGCTAACTCTCTGATGGGTTTGTTTTGTTTTTTCAACCTAATGATGGCTTGCTTGACTGATAGTGACAGCTCTTTGGATCTCATGCAAATTGCACACTTGAAATGAAATCTGGACCATGTATCTGCTCATTGTGATTGGGATAATAAATTGAATAACACACACCTGGCCGTGGAACAGCTGAGAAGCCAATTGTCATTACTTTTGGACCCTTAACAAGTGGGAGGCACATATGCAAACTGTTGTAATTCCTACAGCGTTCACCTGATTTGAGCGTAAATACCCTCAAATTAAAACAGTCTGCATTTAAAGCACATCATTTCATTTCATTTCAATTCCATTGTGCTGGTGTATAGAGCCAAAAATGTTAGAATTTTGTCCATGTCCCAATATTAATGGACCTAACTGTAATTCAGCGTTAAGTAAGCATTTTTTGCAGTGCATTAATAGATGTTGTGACAGTATTCAAAATGCAGAAATATAGTTGGGCAAACTGGCAGTGGGCTGGTTATAGAGACCAAAACAATGACAGACATTCCAACATGGAACGCACATTTTCAAGAAGAATAACTGACTAAAACTGACTATATTCTTACTGTTGGCAGATTATTTAGCTTGTTTTAAAGGGCACCTATGGTAAAAAATCTATTTTTCAAGCTGTTTGGTCAGACATATGTGTAGGTATAGTGTACAGACCGTCATATTGGGGTGATATAAACACACCCAGTCCTTTTTTTTCAATTTAACAACATAAAAACGGTGGACCAATTGGAGCGGTTTTGAGACCGACCGCAACTTGACGTAGGAGTGTGATCCCCCCGCCCACCGAAATGATTGACAGCTGCATATTAACATGTCTCCGTGGTAACGTTTATAATCCTATCAACAAGACAGAACGTGCGCAAAGCAACCAGGAATAAAAGGTCTGTTCAGTTTGCTAGGATCATCAATCATCATCAAATGTGATCAAGAGTGAGTTTGACAAGCTTAAAATGTTTTAAAACAGTGCATGTGTGTAATGAATTACAGCGATTTACTTCATCAGCACAGCCGCGTGTCAGAACAATTATACAAGAAGACGCTTCAATCCCGGTTTGTGGACGTTAAATCAGGTTTATTTTGTACATTAACGTAGCAGATATCCATACAGCAGTGGCTATTAACCTGTATCCTGTCTCATTTGCGTGCAAAGACAGTGCAAAGCTAAATGCGCGCTGTATGTGTGTGTGTGTCCGCACTGTGTGTGTGTCTGTGTCTGTGTGCGTGAACTTTGTAACGACATTGTGTGTGACTCGTCATTGCAGCTCCACAACAAATGCATCAAATAATCATTTGTAAGGTTCTTACTGTAGTTTTTCCTCACAAATGTTACGTGAGATCTGCTTTTTTTATGTCTGTCAGTTGTCTGAGGCAGCCGAGGGTGGAGACTGAGGCACGCTGACAGGCACGTGGGAACGGTGGGCGGGGAGGACTAACCTTAAAGGCGCAGTACACAAAAACAGCAAAAATCTGTTGAGCGCTATAAAACACGAACTATTTTGAGCTGAAACTTTACAGACACATTCTGGGGACACAAAAGACTTATATTAAATCTGGAAAAAGAGGTAACCTAGGTGCCCTTTAAAGAAAAACAGCCTTAATTTTGACATATTATTTCTGAAAACAACACAATATTTTTGACTTGTCCAGAAAAAAGCATCTTGATGTAAGAAGTTTTAGATTTTCGGACTAGAAAACGTATTCAAACAATGCTCTTGCGAAGCGCACAATGGGTTAAACTTATCCGCGAGACTCCGGCTTGACTAATGATCACTCAAGTCTGTGGAAAAGACCCTGGCACGAGTCCACACACACACACACATTTCCATCCCACCTGCTCCTCTTCCTCTGGGCCTTTCCTGGCCTTCTTCGATCAGCAGGGTCTTAAATCAACGAAAAACACACACACACACACATAAACAAACACAAGCACACACACAGAGACGCATCTCCTCGCTCTATTAATGTGCCATCTGCCCGGGCAAGCTGTCCAGCCTGCTAACAAGACCCTGACAGAAACCCTTCTCGTGGCCCTCTTCTTCCCAGTGTGTGTTGGAGAAACGACACTGGGACACTGCTGGGGTCAATGATGCATCAGGGTCACCGGCCCACCCCTGCTTTTGTGTCAAAAAAGCTTGTACAATCTGGCCCTCCTTCACAATTCTCGGGCCAATTTCAAGCCAAGAATGAAACAAAAGAAATGGGCTTGATTTGATTCCCTCGCTTTGTTAAAACGGTGTTAACAGACTTTCGAAGAGCCAAATGTCACAGTCGTAGATGTAGTTTATTGACCAGAGTCAGCACAAAGGTCAGGTGGTCAGAGTCACTCACACAGATGAGGTAAAGCGAGGTGAAAGTGTGTTACAGTGTCTGCGGGCTAAAGGTCAGTTGAAGGTAAATGAGGTTTTCCTCTCTGAATAGTTTGACGATAAAACCATTAGGATATTAATAGTACATCTGCCCAATTTGTTTTAGATTTTCACAAGATGATAACTTCGCAGTTAAATAATTGTTATCTAGATAATTATATATATATATATATATATATATATATATATATACGATAGATAGATAGATAGATAGATAGATAGATAGATAGATAGATAGATAGATAGATAGATAGATAGATAGATAGATAGATAGATAGATAGATAGATAGATAGATAGATAGATAGATAGATAGATAGATAGATATTGTATAGCGATGGTTTGTTCTGTCGAAAAAAAAAAAGGGGCTAATAATTTTGACCTCAAAATGGTTCATAAAAAATTAAAAACTGCTTTATTTAAAACAAATAAGACTTTCTCCTGAAGAAAAAATATTATCAGACATACTGTAAAAATGTCCTTGCTCTGTTAAAACATAATTTAGGAAATATTTAAAAAAGGAAAAAAAATTCAAAGGGAGGGCTATTAATTATAACTTTAACTGTATATATATATATATATATGTATATATATACAGTTGAATTATTAGCCCCCCTTTGAATTTTTTTTCCTTTTTTAAATATTTCCCAAATGATGTTTAACAGAGCAAAGAAATTTTTACAGTATGTCTGATAATATTTTTTCTTCTGGAGAAAGTCTGATTTGTTTTATTACGGCTAGAATAAAAGCTGTTTTAAATTTTTTAAAAGCCATTTTAAGGTCAAAATTATTAGCCCCTTTAAACTAATTTTTTTTTCGATAGTCTACAGAACAAACCATCATTATACAAGGACTTGCCTAATTACCCTAACCTGCCTAGTTAACATAATTAACCTAGTTAGGCCTATAAATGTCACTTTAAGCTGTACATGAGACGCTTCAACGGAGTGAGGATCCTTATGCAGGTCTTTACTAGAATTGTCAGGCAAGCAGTGGTCAAAACAGGAACAATCAGATGTATTAGGGCAATCCAGAGTCGTAATCGTTATATCAGGCAGAAGGTCACAAGGCAGGCGGCACACAGGGATAATCAAAACAAAACCAAGCAAAGGTCTAAACACAGGAAAGCAAGGCAAGGAGAAACGCGTCGTAATGTTCACTTATACAGGATACAGCTAGCAAGACTCAGCGACTGTGTTTGTGTGTGAGCAGAACTTATAGTCCATGTAATCTGTGGATGAGTGGCTTCAGCTATGTGTAATCAAAGGTGACCGGGATCAGGTGTGTGCGTGTGGCATGACTGAATATGTAGTCCATGAGCGGGCGGATTTGTAGTCCATATGAATGTGTGTGTTTACCAGCGATCTCTGGCTGTGATCGCTGGTGATCGTGACAGTACAGAAGTGTCTTGAAAAATATCTAGTCAAATATTATTTACTGTCATCATGGCAAAGATAAAATAAACCAGTTATTAGAGATGAGTTATTAAAACTATTATGTTTAGAAATGTGTTGAAAAAATCTCTCCGTTAAACAGAAATTGGGGAAAAAATCAACACGGGTGCTAATAATTCAGGGGGCTAATAATTCTGACTTCAACTGTATATAAAGCATGTATAGGTTGTCATCTATGATGCGCGAAATTCAGACGTAGGGCAGGAAATGATTCTTCTACATAGGAATCGCTACCAGAACATCAAAATGTTTCTGTTTTGTGTCGTTTATAATTGTATAAATCGACCAAAATAACAAATGCAGAACAGCTTTTATAGATTTCCAAAGGTTTTTGCTCATAAAGGAGGGAAAGTTCAAGAAACTGGCTGAAAAACGAAAGAAAAGGCAGCATGTAATATACATTTTTTTCAATACATCCATAAGCACAAACTTTTTTGAACACGATATTTCATTTGACAGCACCAATAAAGATTATATACAGGCCTAGCTATGTGTATAAATGTTAATGTGTTATGTTTTATAATATATAAAAATCAGATACAAACACCACCACACTTATACAAAATCCAGGGGAATATGAATAACGTACCCTGCCATGTAATCGCTGTCTTGTTTTGCAATAATCCACGTCTTTACTGGCGTTTCGGCAGAATAAAGATCCGTAACGTGTACATTGAGATGCGCAGCAGTGGTGCATGTTTGTTAATGGTTAGGTTCATTGACAGAACAAAACAGAAATGCAACCCTTGCGACAAAACTAGACGGTTATTATTGTGAAGCACTGTTTACTCCTTACAAAAATAAATAAAAAAATAATAATGTAGGCTATACGTCTAGCTTTTGTATGCTTTTATCTGTTATTTTGTGATGTCTGGAAGATATCCGCATAGGGAACCACACTGTAAAGCGTGTAATGTGTACAACTCTTTGTTAATGAATGCTACAGAATACTGTAGTATAGTAAACTGATAAACTGTAATAAATACTATAATGTTAGTGTAAACTGTGGTGTGGTGTGATTATAGCGTAGAAAACTGAAGCCTATTGAAAAATTTGTTTATTACTACAGTTGTGTCATACCACAGCAACAATATAATTACTATGACAATTAATTGAAGTAATTATCTATAGTATGCTTCCAAACATTAGTATTTACTAGAGATGCCACAATTCTCAATACAATATTGAACCGTTCGGTACGACATCCACGGTTCAATACGCACTTGTAAATTGCGGTTTTTCCGGTTTTACGTTTAAATAATTTATGTGCGTTTTATTTCTCTCCGAATTGACTGTTTGTGTGTGCCTGTAAGTCTACGAGCTGAGATGAGGAAACTTCTCCCCGTGAGTAAATATTTAATCACTATGCTCTAAAGTTAGGGGGCGCTCCACCATCATTCCACACTTTAACATGGTGAGCGGCAGTGAAGTGAGGGAGCAATAAGAGGAAGCGCCGGTATCTTTCAAATCCGCGGTGTTGGGACATTTCAGTTACACGTATAGAATAATCGAACGGAAACACTTCCAACATGACTGCACATCTGCGGCGCCATCACCCAGCAATATCACTGTCTGAAGGCAGAATAGCAGAGAAGGTAATAAAGACCTCCATAAAACAACAATCCCTCACTGAATCCTTCCAGCAAACATATCCAACTGGTTCCGAAAGACATATAAAAATGACAAAGGCAGTGTTAAGTTTAATTAAGATGGTTTATTTATATTTACTGAAGTACAAATGTGTTTATTTGAAATGGTCAATTTATGTTCATTAACTTCACATGCATGTTTATTTTCAAAATGTAGGAATTTATGTGTTGCCCAGTTTGTACATAGGCTACCCGCAGCTGTGAGATTTCAGTGTTAATTTTTTATTATACAATACACTAGGAAGTAGTGTACCGTTCTTGGCTTTGAAGTAAAATAAAGGAGTATTGCAATAAATCATTTTTATTTTTTTCTCTTCCTTACTGTTCCTATTGCCTAAGCATAGAATAACAATAAAAAAAAAAACACTTATGTGTTAAGCCATCAGAACCGAACCGAACCGAAAACCGTGTTAAAAAATCGAGGTATGTATTGAACCGTAAGCTAACTGTATTGTTGCATCCCTAGTATTTACTATAGTATTTTTCATGTAACATAATTATACAGTATGTAACCTCTAGATGACAGGCAAATGTATTTTAGTTAAGTAGAAAACTCGTCCCTCTTCATGATATAAGGATCATGTCCAACATATGTGCTTATTTTCTATTTATATCACCTTTGAAATATGGTATAAATCGCAAAAATACAGACTTTCCTCTGTGTCTCCCATTCAGTTTTTTACTTCCTGCCCTCCATCTGAATTTCGTGCATCACCAGAACCACTGAAAACAACTTATTCAATGTAAAAAAAAAATGTTGTGTTCCACACAATCAATTTGTGCTGGGGCAGCATAAATGAATTAAGTTAACTCATTTGTTTTTACAAATATAAGTGGATTGAACATAAAACAATAAGGTTGTCGCCCCAAAAAATCAAGAATTGTGTTGTTTCAGCTCAATTTTAAAAAAGTAGTTTAAACAAACACCAAATATGATTTTTTTTTGTGTGTTGGTTACAGTTACAGTAGTTAAAGAAGATTCATGTTTTAAATAAATTTAATAAATTTTTTATTAGTTTGTTTTGTCGTGTTTTCTCCAAAACTTTCTATTAGTACAAAAAAACTAAAAATATTTGTTTCCATAAAATATGAACATTTTAACATTAATATTAATTTTGTACACTGATAATAACTTGAACTGCTTCATGAGCGATACGTATATCAAAATCAATATAAAATCTACAGAAATTGATACTAAAACTTTCAGCACAGAACTCCATATTAAAACAAAAAGTAGTTCTTGTAAATAAATTGCATTAATATTTAAATATTTTATCTTATTTTCTTGAATAAAGGGACTAAGCTGAAGGAAAATGAATGAAATGAATCGTATTTTCTTTCTAACAAGCACACATGACATTTTTAGAATTTGTAGGTCATTTATTAAATGACAAATTTAATGTCCAAATTGCCAAATTACCAGATATACAGTAAGCATCAAAACAATAAGAACAGACAAAATAATCAAACATGCATACAATACAGTAACAAATATCCGTAAATTTGCAGTTTTCCGTATTTTGTGAGTCATGTTTTTATTTTTTTGTTTTTCCCTGTTTATTTATGCTTTTGAATTGCATTATGGGACCTTGATCTTCCTTCAAACAGCTTTTAACCTTGACAAGTTGGAAAAAATTACTTTTATGAACCTTTTTAATGGTTTGTCGTGATATATTTTCTGGGTTGGTGTTGTATATTACATTATAAAAACCTTCTAATAAACTGCCAGTACATTTTATGTTATTTTACAGATTCATTTGACTATTTCAAACTACTAAAATGCAGTGGTGTAGTTTTTCTCAGGAATTGTAATTTACTAAGTAGTTTTACAAATGTGTACTTTTACTTTGCCTTGAGTACATTTTTAGTGCAGTATTGTTACTTTTAACAGTTTGCAGCAAACTGTTTGGAAGCATTAAAAGTGTCCAAGAAGATGTCCAAAATCTTAACACACATTGACCCAGAGACTGTTTAGATGCATGTCACTGATGAGAAGATGACGGATGTTTACTGTATGATGACCGAAATGGCCTTAAACACCCAGCAGGCACAAGAAGTCAACATGACATCAGATTGACGTTGTACTCTAATGTCATGAGGACGTTACATTATGTTTGGAAATGAAAATCGGGTTGACATCAGAACCCAACGTCAGACCGACGTCAATGTCCAACCTGAAATCAATCAAATATCAACGTCTAATGATGTTACAGCTTGACGTTGTGTGGACGTTACCACTATGACGTCTATCAGATGTTGGATTTTGGTTGCCATACCTGACCGATAAATGGCAGTATTTGACATCAATATGACTTTGGTTTTAGATGTTGGCTTAACGTTGGATTTTGGTCACTTTCCAACACAACCTAAAATCAACCAAATATCAACACCATTTGATGTTGTTATTGGAAATCAAAACAACAGTCCTTAGACGCTTGATAGACATTGAATTTTGGTCACCTGACATCATGACCTAAATCTAACCTAATATTAATGTCTTATGACATTGTGTGCCTGCTGGACAATAACTAAATGCACTACAGAATGTTACGTTTACACACATCCACAAATTACATGTAAATGCATCAGCTTTATAGCGTGATACTCACTACTCTTGAGTACTTTTAAAGGGGCTACTTTTTACCCATACTTTAAGTAATATTTACAACAGATACTTTTAGTCAACTTACACTACATTTTTAGGCACGTAATGGTACTTTTACTTAAGTATGATTTTTCAAAACTCTTTCCACCCCTGCTAAAATGACATAAAAGACAACAGAGCAGAGATCAGAGTCCCATAATGCAATTCACAATCATAAATAAACAAAAATGCGTTATGCGACTGTATCATTTGAATTTCTAGATGCAAAGTTGGACAATACACTTGCCCCTGGTTTCACAAACAAGGTTTAAGGCTAGTCAAGATTAAATTGCATGTTTGAGCTGTCTCAACTCAAAATAACTTGCAGCTAGATGTCTTAAAATACGTCAGTGTCATTTTTTTTGTCTCCAGGTGTACACCAGTAATATATTTTTCTAAGACCATTTTATAAATGTGGCTTAAATAGCCTAATTTATCTAAGGCCTAGTCCTGGCTCTATCTAAGCGCTGTTTGTGAAACTGGGCCTTGATGTCTGCTAAAAGAACACAAGAATGAACCATTCCTGATATAAATGGTTTACCGAGACATACTGAAAGAGTCTACTGTACCCATAATAAGGTGTAGAAGTATAAAAAAAGACTTTATAAAATGAAAAAATGAAGCATCTTCATTTAGGCTTTCAACCGTGCTAAAAGATATGACCTATTATCTATAATGTACTTCAGTAGAGCAATGTATTGAGGAGCTGATGAGATGTGAATTGAACTGAATTAGAGAGTGCAGAAGATGAAGTGTGTGCGCGTGTATGCGTGTGTTTGAAGAATCAGAAGGACATGCGTGACATTTCAATAACTGTTGTTGGTTGATTTTTTCTGACAAGGCAATTGGACACTTGTCTTATCAGCACTTTTGCTGAACTGTGTTTATTTAATCTGCACATCTTTGTGTGTGTGTGTGTGTGTGTGTGTGTGTGTGTGTGTGTGTGTGTGTGTGTGTGTGTGTGTGTGTGTGTGTGTGTGTGTGTGTACGTGTTTTTGTGACATATCAGGACACAAATCTGTATAATGACATGGGTATGACACAGGTATTACAAAAAGGAGGTGAAATATGAGGACATTGGCGACGTCCTCACTTCTCAAAAAGCTTATAAATCACACAGGATGAGTTTTTTCAGGGAGTAAAGCTGTACACTGTCTCCTGTGATGGTTGGGTTTAGGGGTAGGGTGGGGTGAGGGCAATATAATATACGGTTTGATCTGTATAAAATGAATGGAAGCCTATGTAATGTACCCACTTTTCACAAAAACAAACATGTGTGTGTGTGTGTGTGTGTGTGTGTGTGTGTCACATGAAAGACAATACAAATCTGTGCTGATGTGATAGTGACCTTGATTACGTCTTCTCGTGGTGTGTTCACTAAAATGTTGGTTTTACCATCTAAAATAACCCTTTCAAGAGTTCCCACTTAGCTGATAATTGATTATAAAGCTTGTTTGGCATGCTGTCCCGGGAGAGAGCCCTGAGCTCATAAGATCCTCGAGCCCGGGGCTCCCTCCCGTTTGCAAGGCGAGGGGGGAGTTTGAGCTCAGGTAGATCTCGAGAACTCCCCTGCTGTAGTAGCTAATGAACAGATAGTGATTGCTCTTAAGAGATAACTACTTACTAGGAGCATGTCGATTTGGATTATTCAATTAACTCAAGTTGCATGTTTTTGGACGGTGGGAGGAAACCGGGGAACCCGGGGGAAACCCACGCTAGGACGGGGAGAACGTGTAAACTCCACACAGAAACGTTGGCTGGCTTGGTAAGGACTAGAACCAGTGACGTTCTTGCTGTGAGGCAACAGTGCTAACCACTGGGCCACCGTGCCACCCATCTAGGAAAGGAGGAGGAGTAGGGGTGGAAGAGGGGATTCTTCAAAACGAAGATGGCTGTCATATAAAACTTAGGGTATTTATAGTGGCTTAGGAATCGTCTGAATCATAAATTGAATAATGCGGGGGCGGCTGCAAGCAATCATAAGCAAGTGATCCTCTCGAAATTAGTTTATAAATAAACTTCACTTTTAATTTCGTTCATTCATTTTCCCTCGGCTTAGTCCCTTTATTCATCAGGGGGTCACCACAGCGGAATGAACCGCCAACTCCTTTCTAATTTTATTACAAAAATAATGACGAATTTTCAAAGACGAAACTTTTCAAAACAGTATTTTTACTGAATTAGACACCCATAAATATGGTCACCAACTTTAGCATTCCCCATTGTTTATGCTATTTGAGGTTTAAGTGAAACTATTGATCACACTGCAAACAACAACTAAAATGAAATGTGAACGCCGGCAGCTGTGTGTGTGTGTGTCTATAAAAAGCACAATCACTACTTGACTGAACTAAGTGCTAAATGCATTGGAGATGCAGTCACTTTGACTTTGGCTCACTGACATACCATTTAATAACGTCGGAATTAAAAATAAACACAATAAATGTCACAGCACAGTAAACTACTGTACAACACCGGTGAGATCTTGACTGTACATGACTTATTTTTTGTGATGTAGACAATGTTTTTTAGCTGGTGGGGGATAGTGAAATGAATCAGAAACTGCCTTGTGAACTCTGCCAAATTTAAGCTAAGCTAAGCTAGGCTAATGCTAGCTGCATTCGGTTAATCCTCCTTCATCCTTCCCCTGCTGTCAAATGTAGAGTCTGTTTGTTCAAGTTTCACACAGAATGAGTTTCTTTCACAATGTTTTTCATCAAAATCTGTTAACTTTGATACTTTATATGATAAACCAACAAAATAATAAATAATAAGAAGCTGTTTGGATCCTAAAATATGATTTGTCAAATCATTATTGTATACTGTTAATAACAAAGCATTTTTTTAAACACAGCTCTCAGATCAGAAAGCAAACCCATTTTTAGGTCAATCTTTGTGGAGAGATCTATGTGTATAGATTCCTATTGAAATGACAATCCCAATTCACTATAGGGTAATTTGACGCATTTAATGGGGTGTAAAAATCACTGTTTTATTAACAGGATTAGAGGTACAGTGAAATTAAAATAACATTTTTTAGATGTTAGTATCAGTATATTAGTTTTAAGGGTGTCTATAAGTTAGTGTGCTACAATACAGTGACATAAAACTGATATAAACATGTAAAGCTTGCAGTTTGTCACTTCACTTGTTTTTTCCACCTAAATGGATCAATGTTACCTCATACTTCAGTTTCTCATCAAATCATAACCAATCAAATGCTCTCTAGTATCTGACATGTCCCGCCCCCTTCAAGATGCTTCTCATTTGATGCGTTTGTGCTCAACCACTCTCACTGGCAGAGCTGTAATAAAAAAAAAACACTATTGGCTATTTTTGAAAAGGGGAGGAGCTACTATATGTCCCGCCCTGTCTTCATGTTTAAGTTGAGATCACATCAAATTTAGAATAAAAATGCACATTTTAAAGCACCTTAAAGAGCCCCTATTTTGCATTCTAAATGGTCATATTTTGGTTTTGGGGGTCTCCAACAACAGGCTGATATGTGTGCAAGGTCATAAAACACTTTCATTGTCTTATAATATGCATTTATTTTTACCTAATTATCCCAATGACTCTCATGTGATTCGTTCAGTAATTCATTTGTACCCAAAACCCTCCTTAGTGCAAAGCTAATCTGCGCTGATTGGCTTAATGACCCATTCTGTTGTGATTGGTTGACTGGGTTTAGCACGAGACAGAGAGAAATGCCCAGCACGGCTATGAAGTAGCAGCCAGAGAGTATGTGAAAGCCCAATCCAGGAATGCAATAAAGCAATGCAGTTAAACACCAGCATATTACGCCACTCTTAACCCTAACCCAAGTAATAACAACAACACATGTTCAGTATTAATCCACACATCGGCAAAAGTTGAACTGCTGATGGTGGCCATAGCAAAGACAAACGGCAGAGGATCGCGAGTTCAGAAACGCATTTAAATCAGTAAAGGAAGAAGCATGTGTGACGTTTTCAACGTGGTTTTTGACGCGATATGTGAACAGCCCCATACAGATTTAACCTGGGAGATACAGTACAAGCACTGATCTATAATAGATAAGTGATTACAAGCTGTGCGAGGTGATTACAATTTATAACCCACAATTAAACACATATTTTGCAAACTACACAAAATGAGGCACTTACATGTTATGATCTGGAGGAAGAAGAAACTGGTCCATATCCTCCTGAGACCCAAAGAAAAAAATTGTCTTTTTTTCTTTTTTTTTCTGTGATTTCATCCTTTGGGTTAAAAAAAATCTACAATTTAGAGTTTTTATGTTTTTTTTTTTTTTGTTTTGTTTTTTTTTACAGCATGTCCACAGTAGTGGACCACAGGACCATTTTAGTTCGAAATGACCGCCAAACTCAGACAACAAAACTGTACAAGATATGGCTGTAAAGGGATATTAATCCAACATTAATGTAACAAAAACAAAACAAAAGCCATTTTTTCCTTTTGCATTGAAATTCCTGGAACAGTTTAGGCTGAAAGAGAGCCGAACTCAAAAAAAAAAAAAAAAAAAAAAAAAGAAGTGATGTTCATCCATTACAAACTCAACATAAAAACGATATAAAACTGATTGTCATTCTCTAATTGTCTCTAGTTGTCTGATTGTCAGACTCTAAGTCAGAGTCTCCCTCAACTATCTTCTAAAGAATCCTCTCTGCTTCAGTTCTGCCTCCTACCGCATGCAGTCATTAATTACATTAAGATGGTCCTGGTGTCCACTATAGTTTACATTTAAAAGAGGATGATATTTTGAAACAAAAACAATTTAAGAGCTTTGAAAGCTAAATGTATTGTTCCTGAAATAATAATTTAATAAACAAATATATATGTAATAATAATAGTAAAAAAAACATTTAAAAAGCAAAATTTTACATATATCTCTCCTTCCCATAAAATGTGCTTGTTTGTATGCCAGCCATTTTGGATGCAGTGTAAGAAGTGGTTCCTAGCATGCCAGCCAATCAAATGACATATCACTAGAAAGCCCAGGATGTCCTCTGCACAGTACAACAGGACTTGACAGAGTAGCTCAAAAAATTCTAAGCAAATTCATGAAAACACAAGGTCCACTACAGAGGAAACAAGTCAATAGCCGGGGTCCCAGGAGGATATGAACTCTAAAAGTTACTGACAAAGTCTCATACATAATAGTCTCTGCTGCTCCTTCCTTTAATAGCAAACAGCCGACGTATCCCGCGTTGCAGCGTAGGTTATTGTATCAAAAATAAAAAAAAAATGACAGGAACAAACACAGCACTAGGTTGGCTTTGTGGTGTTGTTGTAAAAATTAACCCTTTAAACTTTAACCCTTTATTCCCCGCAGCAGAATCTCCATCTGTCAGTGCTTGTGTCTGTGGTTGTGCTGAAGTCAAATGCGCGTTCATATATTACCGGATCTGGAACGCCATATTTGATGATGTACCGTATCGTGCTGCCTTCAATTTTTAAGTTGAATCAAATCAACTTTTCAAGTCAACTCAACTTAACTATCAATCAAACTGACTAAAAATATTAAGTTAAATTTTGTATAGCTTAAAATAATTAGCTAAAACTGTCACGGTTGGGGATCTGTCTGTTCCTCTTGTGTGTGTGTGTGTGTGTGTGTGTGTGTGTGCGTAAGTTTGTGGATGTGTTTGTTTGGGTATCTTTCACCGCGTGGCTGTCTGTGTTTACATGTTGTCAGCTGGGCAGTCACGTGCTCAGCTGTCAATCAGCACACCACAGGTGCAGCGCATTACTGCACCTATTTCTGTTCAGCGTTCGCGTCTCATGTTGTCAGTTCGTTGTTGTTTCACGTCTGTGTCCTTTCCTGTTTAGCTCTTCCGCTGTATCCGCTGGTGGTGAGTTGATCATAGAGACTGTTGCTTTTGGAATTGTCAGCACTGTTTGATTTCACCGAAGTACTGTGACCGCTGTTTGGCGTTGTGGAATTCTATGAGAGGTCTCCCTGGATCTGTCTCATTGTAAGACTTTTACCGCTGTTAAGCGTTGTCGAGTTCCTTGAGAGATGCATCATGGCTCTATCCTAACTCTCGTTATCTGGTGAGATCTATACCAGCTGTTATTCCTGTTATCCCTGTTTAATAAATGCACTTGCATTTGGGTCTCCTGCGTACTTGTGACAAAAACCTGATTAGCGTACACTCAAAAAATGATTTTTACTGCTTGTTCAAACTACTTATTTAAATTAAGTTAAAACAACACAATTCTTAAACTTTTTTTAGGGACAACTTAATTGTTTTATGTTCAATCAATTTAAATTTGTAAAAAAAATTATTAAGCTAAAGATTTGTGTTGGGACAGCATGACGGAATTGTGTGGAAACCAGCATTTTTTACAGTGTATTAAAATAAGTTAAAGTAATATAAAAACATTTGTTATTACTTTTTGTCATATAATTTCTACTACTACTACTAATAATAATAATAATAATAATAATAGTAATAGGGTGTCATCATGGCGCAGTGGGTAGCACAATTGCCTCACAGCAAAAAGGTCGCTGGTTCGAGTCGGCTGGTTCAGTTGGCATGTTCTCCTTGTGTTGGCATGGGTTTCCTCTGGATGCTCCGGTTTCCCCCACAGTCCAAAGAGATGCAGTATAGGTGAACGGAATAAACTATATTGTCCGTAGTGTATGTGTTTGAATGAGAGTGTATGGATGTTCCCTAGTACTGGGTTGCAGCTGGAAGGGCATTCGCTGTCTAAAACATATGCTGGATAAGTTAGCGGTTCATTCCGCTGTGTAATGCTGTAGACTAAATGGGTGGTTCATTCCACTGTGGCGACCCCTGATAAATAAACAAACTAAGCCGAAGGAAAATGAATGAATGATATTTTCTACTACGACATTCAAAACAAATTGCTGCTTGTTGATACTACTTATTTAAAATGAGCTGAATCAACACAATTCTGGAGATTTTTAAGGGGCAACTTAATTGTTTTACGTTCCATCAATTTAAAATAGTTGTGTTAACATAATAGATTTGTGTTGGGACAATATAAATTAATTATATAAAATCCAGCATTTTTACAGTGTACTACCACACTTTAAAAACTGTCTTGCTACCTTCAACTTTTTTATTTGTTGAATCAAATGAACTTTTCAAGTCATCTCAACTTAACTATCAATCAAACTGACTAAAAATATTATCTTAAAAAATTGTTGAAACCTGATTAATGTCACGATCCTTTGTTTACTTGTCATGTGTTCCATCTGCTTTCTGTTATGTCATGTGATTCCTTCCTGTTCAATTCTCCTGCCATTTTGTTAGTTAAGTAGTTCCACCTGTGTCACACCCCTGTTTGTAATCTGTTCATTCGTGTCTTGTGTATTTGTACCCCAGTTTATTCCTTTGTCCGGTATTATATTGTCACAACTCCTTGTCCTGCCTGCGGTTGATGTTTCTTGTTGTGAGTGTTTTAGTGTAAATAAATACGTGCTTTTGTGAGTGAGCGACCGTGACAATTAATGTATTAAAATAAGTTAAAATAACATAAAAACATTTGTTGTCATTACTTTTGATATGTTTTTAGTGTACTACTACTATGACTACGAATAATGATAATAATAACACCAACAACAATAATATTTTATGCAATTTTAAGCCCTCAAAACTAACAAAGTAATATAAAAACATTTGTTGTCAACTTTATTTACATATAATGTTTTTCAGTGTACAACTACTACTAATTATTATTATTATTATTATTATTATTATTATTATTATTATTATTATTATTATTATTATTATTATTATTATCATTATTATTTCAACAACAATAATAACATTTTACAGAATTTCCATTCCTAAACCGCTAGAAACCCAACAGTATTACTGATAAGGAAAATGATTTCTGCAGCATTAGCAGCTTATTAGTATTGGCGCAGAGCCATTGTCTGTGTGATTAATGCTGTACATCTGGAGGTCAGCAGAACCAATCACCCATCTGACCCGACACACACACCAATCTCCCCTCTGACGACAGCTTCTTTCTCTCTTTCTCTTTCCATCTTGCCTCCATTCATCTCTGTGGCTTGAAATGCGAAGACAGAAAGTCACTGGCATCATTCATTTTTCAAGATATATTTGGCAGAATGCTGCAATCGTGCTTAGAAGTGTGGTGCAAATATTGCTCGAAATACTGAAATGGTTACATATACGTCTGTTCTTAAGCTCTTTCAGCCTGATTTGAAGGCTGGGTTCATCACTTATTCGCTGCCTTTTTTTCTTTTGTCATGAGTTGTTTGTTAATTCTGTAATGCTGTGAGACACGACTTCAGATTGAATGCAGTCTGAGGGATTCAGAAGTGTGTGTGTGTGTGTGTGTGTGTGTGTGTGTGTGTGTGTGTGTGTGTGTGTGTGTGTGTGTGTGTGTGTGTGTGTGTGTGTGTGTGTGTGCGTGTGTGCGCGCGTGTGTGTGTGTGTGTGTGTGTGTGTGTGTGTGTGTGTGTGTGTGTGCGTGTGCGTGTGCGTGTGTAAGACAGTAAAGGAAGCCCTGAGGTTAGTTTACGCTCATCGTCCTGATATATTTAAAGAAGCAATGATGTAGCGGAAGATCTGGGAAATGTACAGATTAACTCAAATAACAACTGAAATGCTTATTTTTGATCATTCTCATTGTTCCAACTTTTTTTATTATCATTTGACACAACAAATAAGCTTTCAAATATAGTTCATTTAGGGGGGAAATTAGAACATTTGAATTTTATTTATTTATTTACTTATTTATTTGTTTGTTTATTCATTTTATTTATTTATTTGTTTATTTATTTACTTATTTATTTGTTTGTTTATTCATTTTATTTATTTGTTTGTTTATTTATTAATTTACTTATTTATTTGCTTGTTTATTCATTTTATTTAATTTATTTACTTATTTGTTTATTCAGTTAATTAATTTATTTACTTATTTATTTATCTGTTTTATTTAATTAGTTATTTATTTACTTATTTGTTTGCTTATTAATTTTATTTAATTATTTACTTATTTATTTACTTATTTATTTGTTTGTTTATTCAATTTATTTATGTATTTATTTATTTATTTGTTTGTTTGTTTGTTTGTTTGTTTTATTTATTTATTTACTTATTTGTTTATTCAGTTATTTATTTACTTAATTATTTGTTTTATTTATTTATTTATTTGATTATTCGTTTTATTTATTTATTTATTTTTTTATTCATTTTATTTATTTATTTATTTATTTATTTATTCACTTATTTATTTACTTATTTATTTACTTATTTATTTACTTATTTGTTTGTTTCTTTAATCATTTTATTTATTTACTTAATTGTTTATTCAGTTAATTTACTCATTTATTTTTTTGCTTCATTTATTTATTTATTTATTTGTTTTATTTATTTATTTATTTGTTTTATTATTTTTATGTTTATAATTTATGTTTTGCATTGTGAATTTTTTTTCATGACAAATAAGCAAAACAAAGCTACCATTTTATTGTAGTGCGACAAAATAATGACATTTTTACAGTATAAATACAAAGATTCATACTAATTAATTCATTTAAAATAATTCATTTTTAGGTGGGAAAACATTTGACTATTTTTAAGTGATATTTTACGATTAAGAACCATCATTTAGAAAAAATTACAGAAAAAAGTTCCAGCAATCAAAACAATAAAAGTGTAATAGAGCCAAATCATTTAGTGAAACCAGCAGGGTCAGCGTGGGTCTTAACGCCCCAGTATATTGACGGGGACTCTATACTGCTCAGTGAACATCGTCGTTTGGATGAGACGTTAAACTGAGGTCCTGACTCTCTGTGAGGCTCCCTGATTCGGCATCCTGGCCAATTGTGCCCACTGGCCTCTGTATATCATAGCCTCCTAACCCTTCCCATTTCATAATTGATTTCATCAGCTGGTGTATGGTGTGCGGTCTGGCGCAATATGCCTGACATTGCCTCATCCAGGTGGATACTGCACACTGGTGGTGGATGAGGAGATTCCTCAAAAAATGTCTGAAGCGCTTTGAGTGTCCAGAAAAGTGCTATATAAATGTAAGGAATTATTATTATTATTATAAATATTATTATTATTATTTAGATTTGCAGAAGAAAAATGTGTAATAATACAGTGTGATAACAGTGTCAGATCAGTATTATGTTTTACAAAAAGTCTATTTAAGGATGATTATATAAAAATTCTGCCTCAAAGTACTAATAAACGGCCATTTTAAATCTTTATATTTGTCACTACTTTCAAACAACTGGTTTTTTACACATTTGTCAGGAAGATTTTAAGTAGAAATGTACATAATACAGGCTGGAATAACCATGTTTCATTTTGAAATGCATATATCTGTTATGCTGAATAAAATATGAGTAATAGAACATTATTTTACCCAAGTGTTGACATTTTATTTTCACAAACATTATGAAGTATTTAAGTAGGCGCTTTACTTGCATTTAATATAAAATAATTTTCATGTATTTAATGTGTGATACCATAATGATATTTCTCATCTTGTCTATTGGGTGAAAATGTTACTATATATCAACTTAAATAAAAGGCCAAGCTTCAAATATTCTTCAAACAGCCGTCGCTGAAATAACTTTAAAAATGTAATGATTGATCAAAATGGATAAAAATCATATATCTCCTAAATTATGGTTCAACATAAGCAAGTGATGAAAATGACCTGGTCAAAATTGAAGGTTATCAACAATTTTGTCATGTCTGTATATATACAGTGGTCCACAGATACAGTATTAGTTCACCCCTCACAAATCTCTCATTTAGATTAATATATAATTTTTAATTTACATGTTAGGCAAAGTTATTAAATAAAAAAATTAAACATAGCAATATTCAAGAGAAACAACAAATTTTACAGTTTTGTTGAAATTTTGTCATTTGTTTTCCCCCCAATAATTCGTATGCATTTAAATGTATTATCTTTCAATTTCTAAAGATGTTCAGTGACTAAAATATTATTTTAATAAATAGATCAGTTTAATAAATCTGTGTAAAAATACACTCACTGGCCACTTTATTAGGTATGCCTTCCTAGTACCAGGTTGGACACCCTCAGACCTGCCTTAATCCTTTGGGGCATTGATTAAACAAAGTACTGGAAATATTCCTCAGAGATTTTGGTCCATATTGACATGGTAGCATCACGCAGTGCTCTATTGGATTGAGACTGCTGACTGTGGAGGCCATTTGAGTGCAGTGAACACATTAGCATGTTCAAGAAACTAGTCTGAGATGATTCGCGCTTTATGACATGATGTGTTATCCTGCTGGAAGTAGCCATCAGAAGATGGGTACACTGTGGTAATAAAGGGATGGACATGGTCAGCAACAATACTCAGGTAGGCTGTGGCATTGACACAATGCTCAATTGGTACTAATGGGTCCAAAGTGTGCCAAGAAAATATTGCCCACACCATTACACCACCACCACCAGCCTGAACCGTTGATACAAGGCAGGATGGATCCATGCTTTCATGTTGTTGATGCCAAATTCTGACCCTACCATTCGAATGTTGCAGCAGAAATCTACACTCATCAGACCAGGCAACGTTTTTCCAATCTTCTATGGTCCAATTTTGGTGAGCCTGTGCAGATTGTAATCTCAGTTTCCTGTTCTTAGCTGACAGGAGTGGCACCCGGTTTGGTCTTCTGCTGCTGTAGCC